>PVHX01013417.1:0-54823 GCA_004024805.1 Geosciurus inauris | reverse complement strand
GGGGGGGGCAATGACACACGGACACATGTATTTGGGCATTTATTTAGTTTGAAAATCTTTGTGACTTTTCTGAAACCAGATGATCACAGGTGGCCCTGCCCCATCTTCCTGGAAGAACTTGCATGTGGCTGTCTTAATGATCCTAGTAAGAAGACCCTTGAGCCAGGCTCAAGGCTGTCCCAGCTCTGACATGAAAAAACAGCTCTGGCTGTTCCATGACTCTGAGAAAACCAGTTGTACCTTCTCTTTATGAGCTAATGTAAGCTGTCCCTTATATTCCCTCTGACATGGGGTGTGGACTCTACAGGAGATCACAGTAAGGTGGGGTTTTGGGGTTTTTTGTTTTTGCTTTCCTGACATTTCAGTGACAAAGTTTAAAATTCATTCTCTGCTTTTAAGAAGCAACTTCTCTTTTGGCAGTGGAGACAGGCCTCTGCCTTCTCACTGCCCTTATTCCTATCTGAGCTGTTTCTGTTCTGTCCCCTTTAGTATTTCTTCTCTGAAGCACAATTTGGACGTTCCCTAAGACAGGGTAGGGTACTTGTTTTTGCTTCCCAACCTCTGTGTTCTCCCACGAGTTCAGAGTTCTCACTGTGATGAATGTGGCCACCACCTCAGGCAGATGTCCACCAAGTTTGTGTCTTGGACAGTAACTCCTGGGATTTGGCATAAGCATGCTTATTAGCATGTTGCTGTCACACAGGCCTTGAGGTTCTAAATAAGAACACCAACCAGGGCCCTGTCTGATGTCCCTTTTTGTGACCATGGCATTTAACCTTTCGACATGAAAATCATTTTTGGATCTAGTGGTGGGAGTGAGGGGCATGTGAATCATTGGCCAACTTGCATCCATTCTCCTTTTTGAACTTTTCTTCCTCCCAGTCCTGACATACTATGTTGAAGCTCTCTCAGGGATGGCAAACCTCAGTGCAAACCTTCAGATCCTTATGCCTCCTTCCCACCCTCCAGGGCTATTCCAGAAATAGCTGTATGTTTATCCTGTGTGCTGGGAATGTTGAGTGGACATGGTTTGGGGTCAGCGTGGGGAGCAAGAGCTGGCTCTAATGTTCTTCCAGGGAGCTTTTACTAACTGCCCACATCCCAAACCTCTCGTTGGCACATACTGCCACACCAAGCCTGTATTGCTGGTGATGGTGTCATATTCCTTGACTGAAAAAAAAGGCCAGCTGGGGGAACTCTGATGTGCTCTTTTTTTGTTGTTGTTCCAGGGGTTGAACCTGGGGGCATTTAACCACCGAGCAACATCCCCATCCTTTTTTATGTTTTTTTTTTTTTTTTTTTTTCATTTTGAGACAGGATCTCACTAAGTTGCTGAGGCTAGCTTTGAATTTGCTATCCTCCTACCTAGCCTCCTGAGTCACTGGAATTACAGGCATACATCACTGCACTGGGCTCTTGAATGATTTTGCATGTGTGAATAAGTTATGTATTCCAAGCTGAGTGTGCCCTTCCTAGCTAGTCTTTTTAGTGTTCTTGCCATTTTATTTCCCCTGTAAAAGCCATTGGCCTTGAACTATGAGCCTTGGCAACACCCCTGCACTGGTCCATCCTGCTCCCTCCCCAGTGTTTCCTATTGCAGATCTCCAGTGATCTTCACTTCACTCCCACTGAGTGAGGTTTTCTCTGTCTCCATGTCCTGCAAGCAATTACTGTTTCCCTTACCCCTTTGAGATTCAGTCTCATACAGCCTTTTAACACTTCTATTATATTATCTCTTTGCTCATTTTATCCTTGTATTGTTTAAGACAAGAGGTTGCTATATGGTTCTCCCAGCTAGACTAAGTTTCTACTAGGCAGGAATCAAGGCTTGCTATACTGCGTGTCCCAGGCCCAGTGTTGGGCACATGGGGAGGACTGGATTTATCACACGTGTGCTACCGTCCCAGCTGCAGATCCATGACCTGAAGACTCAAAACTGGCTTGTTGCCTCCAAAGTTTGTATATCTGCCTATAATGAGATACCCACCTCTTACATTGGTAATTTGTCATCATCAAAATCTTTTCCTTGAAAAACAAATGTGTTCTCTTTTTTTCTGACAGCTGTGCTGCCCACAAGGATTACCCCTTCCATGCAGAGTTTTGAAGCTGGATGCCTGCTTTTCCACAAGGAACTTGCACCTGTTCCTGCCTCATTTTTCCTTGCAAGTTAGTGTGTCTCAGCAATGGGCAACACTTCAGGTTGCTAGCTTGACGGTGTGAAGAGCAGCATCAGTAGATTAGGTGTCTCTTCTAATCCTCTTTTGCCTTTATTCTTTCTCATCTGGGAAAGTACAACCTAAGTACACTTTTCTGACTAAAAAGAACCAAAAGCTACAAGTTTAAAATAGTGCCACTAACCATTGAGTTCTGACTGCTTGGAACTGTAATCCTTTCAGCCAGACTTCTCTTTGCCTCAAATAAAAAGTTTTTTTGTGAACTTGTTGTTGTTCCATTTTGTTCTTGTTTTTTGAAACAAAAATCACTTTCTATCTCACTCCCAACCTTCATTGACCCTCAATACCCACAGAGCTGGCCAGTGACCCATGCAGCAGGATTGAGGGCTTGGCTTCCTTGATTTCACTGGGGACCCTTCCCCCATGCTCTGCCATTTAGCTTTAGAGCAGTGGGTCTCATCCTGGCTGCATCCTGGTATCACCTGGTGAGCTTTGTAATCAGGTGATATCTGGATTTTGCCCCTGGAGCCTGAGCAACTCGGTCTGGGTTATGGCCAAGGACATCAAGAGTTTGCAAGCACTTCAGGTAATTCTCACAAGCAACCAGGGGTGTGAACCACAGCTTTGGGGCCAAGCCAGCACATAAACCCATTTTTCAATTTCATGAGTTGTTTGGTCCTTCTCCTTGTGAAGCCCAAAGTCAGATGTTTACTAAACATCTCCACGTGAGAGAAACTGCTCTCCTGAAGCTCATGGTCTAGACAAGAGGGGAAAAAAGCATAAATAAATGGCATCTGATTGACTAAGGATGAGTACTCTGAGCAAGATTGTGAGAGTCAAGGCTCTGAGGCCTGAATGCTATTGGTTGTTTTACTAGTGTTTCCTCATCCAGGAGAGAGAATGATACACAGTGTTGACCTGAAATTTCATAAAGTTGTTTTGTTAGTGACTGTTGATTAGGTGATTACACGCCCCTCTGACAAACTTGCATTAGCTGCTTTGTAGGTTATTGATGTTGATTTTTCTTTTGTGTTTTGTACTGGGCATTGAACCCAGGAGCATTTTACCTGTGTCCCCTACTTTTCTTTTTTTTTTTTTTGAGATAAAGTGATAGGGTTTCTCTAAGTTGCTGAGTTCTTGCTGAGGCTGGCCTTGAACTTCCTGCCTCAGCCTCCCAAGCTCCTAGGATTATAGGTGTGTCAGCACACTCAGCAGGTTATTGGTGCTTTAAGATGTGCCCCCAAAGGTATAATTAATTGGGCAGTAGTGGTTTCTGGGCCTCAGGGATGAAGGAAGGCACCAAACCCCTGAGTAGCTGGGATCAGGTCATCTGGGGGATCCAGAGCCTTACCTGTGTAGGCCACCACTGCTACCTGGTGGCCTTTGGCTTGAGCCCCTCTTCTGGTGTCTGCCCATCACGGTGTTCATTTCCCCTGCTGGAGTAGGCACACCCCATCTTGTATTCAAGTTAAACAGCAAGCCTTAGGTAACCCCCTGATAATAAAGTGCACGTGTAACAGATACATCAAATCAGCTGACTAAATCCCAACCCCTATTTCTCTAGGTGAAGAGTTGGCCTTAAGACACTTTGGAAAACTTGGAGGCAGTCACCAGTAAGAGGTGGTGTTGATTGATTGACTGATTGCAGAGCTAGGGGTCAAACCAGGACCTTGCACATGCTATGTAAGTGCTCTATTACTGAGATACATCCCCAGTGCTAGTAGTTTTTAAACCAATTACCTGCCTTCTAGGTCCCTGCTTAAGATGTGGTAAGCCCATGTTGAATTCCACCCAGGAGTTTGAGAGAGAAGGCAAGCTGGCACAACCTTCCTTTTCTGCTTTCCTGCAGAAACTCAGCCTTAAGGACTGCACCTGTGAAGGATCCTTGCCTGTAGCAGGGAGCAGGCCCAACACGGGAGGGAGAAAGCTGGTTCTGCCTTTTAACACTCCAGCAGGAGTATTTTATGCAGTTGGTGGCTCAGGCTCAGGTAGACGTCCATTGCTTGTTGATGCTGGAAAGTGGGCTATGAGGAGCAGCAGATGGAGCTCGTGGGGTCAGCTCTGCTCCACTAGCAATTCATCCAAGGGAGCAGATAGATCTGAGAGCATCTGTGGATCAAGATGGTGCTGCTTTGCCAATGAAGATCCACTTTTTTTTTTTTGTGGAACCAAATTCCCACACCTTCCTGGGCAGATTCTACCCTAGCCACAGGATGTAAGTGAACTTGCTTGCCATGAGGCATGAAGTGACCTTCCAGCGGACCAAGTCAGTGGAAGATATAGAATGATAGTGCTGCCCCATCTTTGAGAAGCTTTGCTCTTGTACAATTGCTGACATAAAATGCATTTGTGAAACAGCTGGGGCTCTACCTGAGTAACACTGCAGCCAGAGTAGAATTGTTCATAATAATCGAAAAAATGAAACTATATTTTATTAGATCACATAGGCAAGGTAGACACACACTGGAAAATCCCTGCACATTGTTTACATGGACTTTCTCAATATGATTTGTCAACACATATCCTTCATGTTGATAAAACTCCACAGTTTCAATGCAATGTTCTTGCTACCCGTTACGCAAGGCAACCCTCTGTGTGGGTTATTGTGGTGCTCAGTGTTGGTCCCCTGCAATAGGGTGGGTAGTGTGGGGTGGGGTGGAGTGCCCAGCCAGGATAGGCACAATCAGGATGGGTCAAACCCAGGAAGGTTTTCCTATAGGGCCTCTCTTTGGGGCTCCATGGTGCTCTAGGATCCAGCCCCCGCCCCCCACCAACTCTTGTCTTTTGTTTGTTGATACCAGGGATTGAATCCAGAGTCGTTGAACCACTGAGCCACATCCCCAGTCCTTTTTTTATTTTTTATTTTTTTATTGTGAGACAAGGTCTCACCAAGTTGCTTAGGACCTCACTAAGTTTGAACTTAATCCTCCTGTCTCAGCCTCCTGACCTGCTGGGATTACAGGCGTGCAAGTCACACAGCTCACACACTCAGCTTACACACTCAGCTTCTTTCTGTTTCTTGAAGGCACATTCTAACTAAGCTTCCAGGTAAGACCTTGGTTTTTGCACCCTGGGCACAATGATGCAAGCAGCTGATGGCTTCTCAGGTCCCCTTCCAGTTGAACATCTCAGCATAGCCTGAGGGAGTGCCAGGGTTTTCTACACCCTTCTAGAACAGCACCTAATCTTGAGTAAGCTCTCAATAATGATGATGAATGAATGAAGAGCTTTTCTTATAGTGACTGTTAAGATTCCCTGGTGTGAAATCCATATATTTCAGACTCAGAGCAGCCATTCCGTTCTGCTACCGGCCCATGTAATTCAAATGGTGGCCAAAGGTTCTATAACTACAGACTGACTAACTGCAGCTCTACGTTTTTGTAATTCGTCACTGGAGAATCACTTAACCTATCAACCTTCCTTTCCTCAATCTATGAAATGCCTACCTTGTAGTGGTCATGAAAATTAAAATGAGGTAATAAATATGAAATCCCCATCCAAAGCCTTGGACACAGCACTCAAAACATACTGGCCATTATTGTTCATGTTGTTAATATAGTCATTATAATGGAATGCTGACAATAGAAGCAAACACCTGTCCCCTTGCAGTCTGCAAGTGTTGTCCAAGGTTGAGCTCTGCTTGACCTCACAGGAAGGAGGGACAGCTGATAAACTCATCGATGAGCAGCATGCTATGAGTTTTTGCATCCCACCTCTAGGATTTGATTTCATGGCAAGAATTTTCATGGCAACAATGATCTTCTAAGAATTATTTGTTTCATACAGATAATAGGTAGAATCAGAATGTAAGAGACAAATAACTATAGAGGTCATCTGATCTAGTATTTCTCTAAACCAGTATTTTCACGTTTGTTTATTTTATCAGCAACTCAATTGGATTTTTTTTTTAAATTAGCACTTAATGGTTATACATAGTAGTGGATTCATCCCAACAAACTCATACCTGCATAGAAATAGGTTTCAGTTCATGATCCCCCTGCTTCAAGAAATTTTGCATGGACCCTCAATATCTAAACCTCAGATGAAGGCAGAACTGCTGTGGTTTGAGTGGGGAAGGATCTGGAAAACAAGCCAGTCAGCAATCCTTCCCACATTGCCCCACACACGAGAGCCCTGGAACTGTTTCAAAGTCTTGGGATGTGAGGCTATTTTTTGTTTATTTTATCTATTTTTTGTGGTGCTGGGGATTGAACCCAGGGCCTTGTGCATGTGAGGCAAACACTCCACCAACAGCTATATCCGCAGCTCTATTTTTTGTTTGTTTTAATGAACATTTATAAACATTTATTTCATGCAGTTCCTGTTGTTCAGGAATTCTGGATGTTTTAGCTAGGTAGACCTGGACTGATGGCTCTCAGAAGAACTGTAGTCAATATGTCTAGGACTACAATTGTCCAAAGGCTTAAATAGGGCAGAGGATCTGATTCCAAGATGGCACACTCAATCACAAGGAAGCCAATACTGGGAATGGGAGGCCTCAGTTCCTCACAACATGGACCTTTTCCTAAAGCTACTGGAGTGTTCACAACACAGTGGTCCAATATAGCACAAAGTGAAAACCATACAGTGACTCATTATCTAACCTCAGAGGTCAAACAGCATGATTTCCACAATACCTTACAACTGGTCAGCCCTATATACGGGAGACACCTTGGACAATAGCTACCATGACTTGCAACCTGAGAACTACATATTATTTAGAAGGCATTTAAGAAATACCTATATGCATGAACATGGAATTTCAAAAGAATATATATTCTTAGAGAGCATCATGCTAAGCAAATTAAGCCAAATTCAGTCAATGGTTTCTCTCATGTGGAAACTAGAAAGAACAAAGGAAACAAAGGTAGGGCAGGATCACATGAACATAAAAGGGAGACCAGAGGAAGGGAGGAGGAGAGGGAAAAGGGACATACTGGGGAAGGAAATCGACCAAATTATATTGTTATATTGTGTGCATGTACACTATTATGTAATCCCACTATTATGTAATACACCAAGAAAAATATGTATATATATAAAATATATGTATAATGTGTGTGTGTGTGTGTGTGTGTGTAATCTAGGTGGTTCATGCCTCTAATCCCAGCAACTTGGGAGATGAGACTGAAGCAGAAAGATTTCATGTTTCAAGGTCAGCCTGGGCAATTTAGCAAGACCCTGTCTCAAAATAAAAATTAAAGAGGAGTGGGGATGTAGCTCAGTGGTAATGCATGGCTGGGTTCAGTACCCAGTACCAAGTTATTATATATGGAATATATAAAACTCTGAGGATCAGAAGGGGAAGTTACCAACCAAAGGTTATATAGTAACTAGCAATTTAATGGTAGAAATGGGCCTAGAATTCAGGGCTCTGGATTCTTATGTGTCGTATCATGATATTTATTTATAATGGCATTCCATTATAATAAAAGCAAAGTAACATGCATACAACTTTACTACTAGGTGACAAAGGTTAACATGGACAGTGATAGATGATGCTGATGACATGAACTTGATCTTATGTGATGAGAATGTACTCAACCTTTATGATCTTCCTCCCTAAAACCAATACTCTGGTCTAATCATGAGGAAAACATATGCCAATAGTAATGGAAGGATATTCTGAAAAATATATGACCAGAATTCCTCAGAACTGTTAAGGTCATCAAAAACAAGCAAAGTCTCAAGAGCTGTCACAACCAAGAGGCCTAAGGAGACATGATGACTAAATGTAATGTGTATGGGAACCTGGAGTGGAAAAAGGACATCAGGTATAAACAGCAATCTACAGGAGGCTGAGGCAGGAGGATTGCAAGTTGGAGGCTAGCCTAAGCAACTTAGTGAGATCATGTTTCAAAATAAAAATGGCTAGGGGTATAGCTCAGTGGTAGAGCATACCTGGGTTCAATCCTCAGTACGAGGGGTAAGGGGTGGGGGGAACAACAACAAAACTGAGGCAATCTGAATAAGTCACACACTAGAATTAATAATAGTTCATTAATATTGGTTCACTGATGATGCCAAATGTATCTGAGTAACATCAGATGTTAATAATAGGAAAATAGTTGTGGGGTATATGGGAACTCTCTATAGTATATTCAAAATTTTTATGTAAATTCTAAAACAAAATGACTGATAACTTTATAGCTCTCTGCTTCATGGCTGTCATGGACTGAGCTGCCTTCCTCCACCACTCCCTACCCCCATGATATTCCGCAAAGCACCTCAGGTCAAGAGCAATGGAGTCAGCTGGCCATGAACTGAACTTCTGAAACCATGCTATGTGTATATTCTTATTTCAGGAAGTCATGATACAAAAAATGAGAATATAAAGAACAGATCTTTAGGAGGGCACACCAAACACATGATGCATTGCAGCCAAATTGATCTATGGACGTGGCGTGACGGTCCAAAGGGATCCATCGATGAATGCAAACACATCAAAGGAGTGGATGTGTTTGTGTCTCTTCCAAGGACATTGAGGAAGGGCTTCCCGCTCTCTCCATGGCCAAACTCACTTTTGATAGAACAGATTTCGTCAGTGAGAACACCAGGCAGTAACAAAGGTTACCAGAGACCCAAGACAGCAGCTTTTTAAATGCCATTTGGGTAGAGAAAGAATGAGAGTGAGTAAGTAGATTGATGCCCCTTTGTTGTTTTTTTCTGTCTAAAAATTTCTTAAATATGAGCACTTCCTCCACCTCCACACCACCTGTACTGGATTTTATAGTATCCCCCCAAATTCATGTCCACCTAGAACCTGTGAGTATAAGCTTATCTGTTAGATATAATCAAGTTAAAATGAGATGACACTGGATTAAGATGGACCCTGATCCAACATAACTAGTATGTTTATAAAAATAGAGAAATTTGGACACAGAGACACTCAGGGAAAACACCATCTAACAGTGGAGGCAGAGATTAGAAGGATGTGTCTACAAGGGTTGTTGGCTACCACCAGAGCCCAGGAGAGAGGCCTGGAACAGATTTCCCTCAGAGCCTCAGAAGGAACTAACCCCACTGCAACTTGCTTTTAGACTTCTGGCCTCAAGAGCTGCCAGAGAATAAACTCTCCTTGTTTCAGAAAAAAAAAAAAATACAAGGCACTCAAAGATTACTCATCTGCTTTAAGGATGCTCACACCTTTCTTAGATGAAGCAGACAAAATTATTAGCAAGGGAACAGAATTGAATGGCATCATTAATAATCTTATTCTTGGAGAACACACATTTCTAAGCACATGTACGCCATTCATGAAAATCAATTGTATGATAGGCCGAAGTGCTGGCCTCAATGAATTTCAACAAATTGATATCATATGGATCATATTTTTTGGCCACAATTACACAAAATTATGAAGGGATAATAAACATTAAGTAGAAAGTGCCCCTCCAACATTTGGATATTTTGAAACAGATAACCAACTCAAGGGTTAAAGAAGTAAAAAATAACAGCAAACACTATAGATGGCACTTGTTAATTAACTAATGTCCCAAACACTACTTTAAGAGTTTTAAGTCCTCTCCAATCCCTGTAAGAGGGTACTTTGATGAATGAAGCACTGGGGTCCACACAGAATGAACTCCCTGCCTGAGGTCATACAACTAGAAAGTGGCGAAGCTGGGATTTCCACATAGCCAATGGGCTCTGAAGTTCATAACCCAATTTTATTAGGCTGTCTCCTAATGTAAAGTGAAAAAACTCACGTAGTGATAAAGGTTAAGACCTATCCAAACTTTTGTGATACAACCAAGGCAGTCGTTAGAGGGAAACTTAGTCTTATAACCATTAAAGTTGAATAACTACTTAAAATCTTTCCACACAGAAAATAACATACCAAGGTGGCCATATAGGAGAATTGTATATAACATTTCAGGTACGAACTGCCAATCTCACACAAACTGTCCCAGGAAACAAGACAAGAGGGGGTATTTTCTTTTTTTTTTTTTTTAATTAATTTATTTTTTAGTTGTAGGTGAACAGAATATCTTTATTTGTTTTATTTTTATGTGGTGCTGAGGATCGAACCCAGTGCCTCATGCATGCTAGGCAAGCACGCTGCCACTGCGCCACAATCCCAGCCCCAAGAGGGGGTATTTTCAAGCTCATTTTTTGCAGTGAAACAACTCTGCAGTGATACTAAAATCAGACTAGGACAGTTCAAGAAAGGAAAATTATAGACCAATCTCACCGAATTACACAGATGTCAACATCCCAAACAAAACAGAATTAGCCACATTCAATAATGTATAAAAAATGGTCAATGTGATGTTATCTCAGGAATGCATTGTTGATTTGCTATTAGAAAATAATGCAATATACTATATGAATAAATTGAATACATATTACAATGGAAAGATATTTGAAAAAACTTATAGTTTTTCATAATATCTTCTGGCAAACAAGAAAAAGAAGAAAATTTCTTTTTTCTTTTTTCTTTTTTTGCATTCCATTATTTATTCAGATGTTTAAGCTCTCGCACTAAGTTTTTACAAACTGACAAATTATTGAACACTGACAAATTATTTCTTCCACAGAGCTATAACCACACATTCACAGACAACATAAATATATGTTCAAACTAACATTAAACACATCACCATTTTATCAAAAATTACATAAAACAAAAAATTATCAAGTATCCAAATATTAAGTTATACATCTCAAAAGGCATTTAAAATATTAGATGTCTGCTCAATTCATTAGCAGAAACTCTTCCTCCTCTCCTCTTCCTCTTCCTTCTTCTTTTGCAAGAGGTTGAGAAGAAAAGGGAAAAAGACCCTTCAAAAAAAAAAGTAAGTTGGTAAACCAACTTCTGATAATTCTGAAAAAATTTATAAGAATTTTATGGGCTGCAATTATAACTCAGTGGTAAAGCGCTTGCCTAGCATGTGTGAGGCACTGGGTTCGATTCTCAGCATGGCATATAAATAAAGGTTCATCAACAACTAACAAAATATTTTTAGAAAGAATTTCAGAAAATTTTTGATTAAGAATAGCTTTGGCTGCAATAACAAAGCATGTGTACCTTTAAAAAATATTTACTAAATTAAAGATCATATTCTACAGGTTCTGCACAAGACAAAGGCAACATTTTACTAGAAATGTTTAATAACCTCCTCCCATTTTTTTTTTCAGGCTCTCCCTATGAAGTTGCACTCCAGAGTGCAAACATTAAATTAACTGTAAGGCTTTTTTTGTCTGGAGATAAAGACATGTTCTTCTATAATAACTTGAATTTTCAAAATGGAGGTTTTCTATAACAGTGAAAAAATAAGATTTATAGAAAGACATTAAATAATCACCATAAGACCTGATAAGAGTTAACAACCAAAAGCAAAAAACAAAACAAAAAAACACCCAAAACCAATGGTTAAAAGCAAACTTGATGTACACTGGTATGAACATGGGAGATGTAAACATGAAATGAGCAGGCAAATGACCATATAGGCCGTGCAGTGTTAGAAATGACTGAAGGGATAAATCACATAAGGTCCTGAAATTTTGGATTTGTATGATACTAAAAATATATAAGTATGGTGCTGAATATTTTGGCACCTAATCTTTCTAAATTTCTTATATAAGATTCTGGCCTGGAAATAGATTTAAATACAGTAACTCAATACCACATGATTTCAGGAAAGGTCAATTGGTACAAATAAGAAACTTTCAAATGCTGAAAGGCAAGAATAAAAACTGCTAAGCATTGAGACAGCTTAAACATAACCCAAACACATAGGTTGAAATTTAGTCAATCTTGTGGCTTGATAAGACTGCTTTCCAATACTCCCATGGAAGCTTCATCAGACTTACTTACCACCCAACATGTTGGCTAATATGTATGACATATAAGGTCCTGTCTAAAGTTTCACTTCCAAGGCAATAGCATCAGGTGCTATTTTGAGTTTTGTTGGATGCAACGGTTGTTTCTACAAGCACTGGAGTATTTGAACTGCAACTGCATTTTGAGATGATACTTATCTAACACAAAAGTTGCTTGCTGTTAAAATCTCCATGCTGCTTTCGTCTTATGAATTGTACCGCATCTTCATATTTCATTCCACCTTCAATAAATGCTCAGGCAACAAGCACTGGAGCTCTCCCAAGGCCTGCAACACAATGGAAAGCAATACAACAACAAGGTGCTTTATGAACTTAATTTTTACAAGACTTACAGTCATGAACAATTTGGTTAGACAGTGGAGTACCATCATCAAGAAGCCAGTCAAGAACACTGGATGCTATACAACCAGAAGAATGGGAAGTTGTACTTCATATCTGTATAATATGTCAAAATACACTCTACTGTCAGGTATAACTAAAAAGAACAAATTTTTTAAAAACATGAATGCCTTTTTTCCTCCACAATAATGTCGTAGATTGCTTCACATGCATTTACTATTGCGGTAACACATATTTCTTAAGTTCTTTTATAAATTTGTTTAAAGTTGTATAAATTTGTTTAAGGTTGGAGTGTGTGTCTTTTTTTTAATGTTTATTTTTTAGTTGTAGGTGACAGAATATCTTTATTTTATTTTTATGTGGTGCTGAGGATCAAACCCAGTGCCTTATGCGTGCTAGGCGAGCACACTACCACTGCGCCATAATCCCAGCCCCCTGGAGTGTGTGTCTTAAGGAGTCTCATGTTCTTGTACATAACTTCCACAGGAGCAAGGAGGTTCATTCAAGCCATATTAATCTAGTTTAAAAAACACTCAATAGGGTTATGAAAGAATTTTAAAAATGCAACACAAATGATGCAAGGTAACTGAAGTCTACTTCAATATACCCACTTGATATTCTTAGAAGTTTGAGTAGGAAGTTGGGAGGAATGGGAAATGAGATGAGCCTCCAACAGGAATCAGCAATTCTTCAATCCAGGAACACTGAGGCAATAAAAAGGCAGTGCACGAAGGCCTACCCGTCCAGGTCAGAACTCTTGTAAAACGTTATGTGGATTTCAGTCCAACACGTCTCTGTCCAGGCTGACCACTCTTATGGGGGCTTCTTGATGGAGTTGTAATGAATTTCTACAGCTGGCTTGTCTGCATAGAGGTCATGCTGTGCCTGGCAGTAATCTTCACTGCCCTTCAGAAACTTCATAAATGTGTGCTCAAGAACACCAAGAACTGAGAAACATGTCTACTCATTGAAGACTGTGGCCTGATCATTCAGCTGGTCCCAGGCAGTGGCCACGCTGGCAGTGGCATCAGCCTACCATGCAGCAAAAGAAGAAAATTTCTTGAACCTGGCAAAAGGCATCTACATGGGTATTGACATAAATCTATCATGGCATGCTCTCAAACTGTGCAAACTATAGCCATGCGCTCCCACAGGAATTAATCAAAAAACAACAACAAAAAAGAAAAACAGAATACAAAGGGAAATAAAGATTATGCAGTAAAATTCCGTTCATGTAAAGTTTAAAAATAGGCAAACTGAATAGCATATTTTTTAAAAATATTTTATTTTTTTAGTTGTAGGTGGACAGAATATCTTTATTTTATTTTTATGTGGTGCTGAGGATCGAACCCAGTGCCTCACGCATGCTAGGCAAGCACACTACCACTGCACCATAACCCCAGCCCCATTATCTTTATTTTATTTTTATGTGGTGCTGAGGATCGAACCCAGTGCCTTACGCGTGCTAGGCGAGCACGCTACCACTGCGCCATAATCCCAGCCCCCGCATATTTTTAAGGATACAATCATAGTTCCTAAAATTATTCAGAAGAACAAGAGTATGATTTATTCAGTATCTAAGGGTGTGAGTCTTGCTGTCAGGTAGGTACTTAAAACAGACTTTAAAGTTACTGCTTATTTCTTAACCTCAGTTTTGAGAACATGTGTTTATTTTATTGTAAATCTTTTAATTAATATGCAGAAATTTTATATACTCTTTTGAATATAAATATTACATAACAAAAATACTTTTTGCATAAATTAATTTCCTTATAACAATCCTGTGATATTTATGTCTCACGATCCTCTCTCTTTCTTTTTGGGCAGTACTAGGGATTGAACCCAGGGCCTTGCACATGCTAGGCAAGGGCTCTACCACTTCACCATATCCCCAGCCCTTATAATTCCTATTTTACAGATGAACTTAAAAAAAAATTCATTGATATCCTAAATATCTCACAGCTAGTCAATTGTTCCTCCTGATGCTGTGACCTCTCTACTGTTGCATTGAAGCTACTTGTTGTAACTGTTTGTTGTCTTAACTCACCACAAAGAGAAATTCAAGCGGTCAATTGCATTTTACTGAACAAAAAGAAGGGTGGAAGAGACCTTTTAATATAACTTAAAATAATCTCTTTTGGTTTTAAAATTTGGTTTTGATTTAAAAATAATCTCTTTTGGTTTTCTATGTATGATATCTATTCACTTGGGATAAACCAAATTTTCCAGACTTACAGGGTAGGAATAATTTCAGTGGTATGAGGAAGTAAGAGAGGTGGTTAGAGATGAAACAAAAGATTTTGAATTATTAGCTCCCCAACCTTGTAGATAGCTGAGAACCAAGGAAGGGAAGACCAGCCTTGGGGCTCAGGAGTCAGATAAGTTTTAATGGAACTGGAGTGCAGGGTCAAAGATCAGACAAGGGGTCATGGACCACAGGAGACAGGCTTCCATGGCTCAGCACAGGAGGAGGCCCCGGGCACAGTGTAGGAGGGATGGGAATGGGCTCGGTGGGCTGAGCAGAGGATGGCTATAACTTACTCCCACTTCTCAGTCCACTTGGCTCTGCAAGGGAGGCTTCCGGGCCTGTACCGGGGCACCATGGAGAATCGTATGGCCTGAATCAGCAGGTTTGGACTGCAAATTTGGCTCCTGCAGGGCTCTCAGAGGTCCTGTGGTCCCCACTTTCATGCTGTGGGATGGGTAAAGTGACTGCTGAGACCAGCCAGCTGGTTTTGGCTGCGCAGCCAAGACTAGAACTGAGTCTGTGGATGTTTACTCTGTGTTTTTCCCTGTGGTTCAGCTACACTAGGGTCTCTATAGTCTGAAGACATCATTTGTGGGTGTGCAAAGGGTTTTCTCTTGCCCTCCCTAGTCTCCTACAACCAGATCAAATTCCTTCTTAGCTGCTTTGTTTGTTGGAATTGTTCATACAGTTTCATTTGTAAAAAGTGTTTTGATCCTTAATAAAAGTTTAAGAAACATTAAAATCTTTCCACGGAGAAGCAAGTTGGATGTCTTAGGCTCTCTCTGTACATTTCCCATATTTTAATGCCATTCAGTGAGTATTCTTGGAGACCTAGTTATATGCCCAACTTTGTGGCACATGCTCAGGGTCATATGAAAAGAGATTACTCCATTCCCCAAAGACAGGTCGTCTACAAATGATTCCTCTGGCAGTTACTTGGTAGTGCCAGAATCAGTTTTATAAATGATGCCTTGGCTTGCCTATTTCACTCACAATGTTCCTGTTATCCTATTTAATTACATTTAATTTCCTGGAAGTCCTTGGAGAAGGGAAGAATAGGGACAGGATGATAAAACTTGATGCCTACAATGTTTTACCCTTCTGCCACATAGTAGAAGAGACTTCTTTCTAAGTATGCATGCATAGCTGTAATTCAAATCCTTTGCAGATTATTTCATACAGGGTAACATGTGACAACAACTGCTTCATGGGAGTTAGGTGGGAGGAGGGTAGAATAGGATTCTCAGGTCTAGAGTTCCTGAGTTAGACACAACCTGTATAATCCCTGATAGTGATGCCCCTGGTTATGGGTGATGAGTTCTGCTTCTCCACATGTTGAAGTCTGAACATTAGAGAAGCACACCAAGGCAAGCATTTAAGCAGGATTTATTTTAAAAAGGGGTAACATTGGGGCTGGGATTGTAGCTCAGTGGTAGAGCACTTGCCTCGCATGCGTGAGGCCCTGGGTTCGATCCTCGGCACCACATACAAAGCAATAAAATAAAGACATTGTGTCCATCTATAACTAAAATATATATATATAAAAAAAAGGGGGTAACATAGACTTCTCCCAAGAGAGAGAAGGGGGCCATAGCTGGTATCCTGGTATCCCATGAAGCACCCGTGTTTTGCCTTTTTATATATCTTAGGCTTCCTTTGTTTGTTTTTTCATATTTTAATTTATTTATTTGTTCTATTTAGGTTTACATGATATCAGAGTGCAATTGGATTCATTGTACATAGATAGAGGATAACATTTCATTTCTCTGGTTGTAAGTGATACAGGATCACAACATACATGCACTCATACATAATGCTAGGGCTATGATGACCATCACATTCCACCACCTTTACTGTCCCTATGGCCCCTCCCCCCTTTGTTCTCCTGCTCTCTTCCCCTCACTTCTCTCCTTCCTGTGTACCTGACTAGGCCCAGGATGTTTGGTGGGATGACCAAAAAGCAAATGGATTAGGGGAAGGGCCCAAGTGGAATTAACAACTCCTTGGGACAGGTTACCTTCGCAACTGGTTGGAACAGGGGTGATAAGGATGGTGGAAAGGCTCTGGAGGCATTAGCATTTCAATACTTTTCCAAATTGACCTCCCTGATCCGACCTGACTCAATTTACCTATCTACACTGACTGCCTGTCTAATTCTGGCTTCAATAGCTCCTGGGATTGACTACCTGGAGGACAAGTAGTATTTCTACCAATAATGGGGCCGGTGAACTGTTAGATAACATGCATTTAAGGAGGAAGCACATGGCCTCCACTGCAGGCTGTGGTATTCCTCAGACACAGCCCTGCTCTGTCTACTTTTGTGATTTAAATGTTGTTGGCATAGAATGGGTTACAGATTCAGGGGGCCCCTGGCTGCTTCCCAGCCTGCCCACCTGCCTCAACAGAACACAGCTAACAGTGCCTAAACGGTCTCAGTGGGCTTGATCCAAGAGCAAGTGTACTTTGGGGAACTGTGACCCAAGAAAAGAGACCGAAGAAAGCCTCAGTCTTCTAGTTCAGGCTGTGTAAGTCCATGGAAATGTCCCGCCACACAGTCCCCACTCCCTTGCTCAGCTTCCTGAGGTTACAGTGTGGTGTTATGCTGCCCCCTGCTGGTGAATACTTATTTTTTAGTGAAGTTTGGTTGACAAGGAGTCTGCTTCTTACAGGGAAAGGGACTTTCATAGTAACACCATTATGGCCAGAGCTACCAATGAAGGCTTAGAATAGAGCAGGTACTGGGTTAAGCCTGTAATCCTCATGGTGAGTAAGTGAGGGAGGTATCATTGCTCCCACCAAGCAAAAGACAAACCGTGGCACAGAGCAGTTACACATGTGCGAGTCGATGGCGGGAATAAGGCTCAAACCCAGCTGTGCCAGACTTCAGTGACCATGTTCTGAGCCCCTGTTAAAATTCATATCTATAATGGGATGCATCCTAACGCGATACCCCTGTGCCGAAGGACATCAGACAGCTCGGCAGTTCCTGCTGCCATCAGTCCACATGTGAACAACTGCTCACATTGTTTTCTGCCTCCACTTCTTGTGCCCACAGCATCAAACTCACAACCATTCTGTTACTGAGAGAAAACCCAAATTAACCTTCTAGCTCCATTTGCTTTTAAGTGACTTTTCAAATTACTGGCTTTAGGGGTCACGCAGCTGAGCAATACATTATTAGTCTCCCACTAGCTTTGCTATGTGAAAAGCTGCATTTTACTATCTTGTCTTGGGTAAGTTGCTTATCTGAAATTTCTCCCTGTTCCCTGGAGGACAGTTGCCTCCCCCTGTTCTCAAAGAGAGACATTTACCTTTTGCTATCTTCCCTTTTCTTTGATGAAAGATTTTTATTTTTATTTTTTATTTTTGGATCCTGATGATAAGCTGCAGAGTTAGCTGTCCTTGGGGAAGGAACAGAAATGATGTGAGTCGTAAGACCTGCTCATCAGGAAATTTTCTTTAGATTTACAGAGCCCAGAACCTCCAGTGATCTGCAGATAACAGCAGCCCGTGTGTCATAAAAGTAGGCCATCTGAACTTTGTACCTGCCCTGGCACCTGCCTATCAGATATACCTCCCCCCAAATACCTATAAAAACCTTGTAACTATACCCCTAAGCAAGATGATCATTGTTAGCTATGGCCTTCCTCTCCTTGGGTTTGCTAGATTTCCCAATAAATCTTTTTTCTTGTCCTATCAACTTGTCCTTGAGTCATTGGCCTTTTCCAGTGACAGGCAACAAATGCGGGTTCATACTTTTAATTTTAGTCTCCTTTCTTCTGATCTCAGTGCGATTGCCTTCCTCCAGCTTGTCTTGAATGTTCACACTCATATAGTGGTTCTGAAACTGGGAATCACAAGAGATCTGTATAGAATTCAAAAGGTCTAGCCAGGTGCCATGGTGCATGCCTGTAATCCCAGCAAGTAGGGAAGCTAAGACAGGAGGATCGCAAGTTCAAAGCCAGGCTCAGCAATTTAGGGAGACCCTTAGCAACTTAGGGAGACCCTGTCTAAAAATATAAAAATTTTAAAAAGGGCTGAGGATATGAGGATTGAACTCCTCTGGGTTCAATCCCTGTTACAAAAAAAGAAAAGAAAGAAATTCAAGAGGTCTGTGAACATGGACAGGGGAAAACATGGGAATACATTTGTGAACAAAAACCAATAGAAATGAGGCCTGCAACTTCGTCACTAATAGGAATTCACAGTTACTTTTAGGTCACAGTTTTCTTATTACAAATTCCTCGAAGTGCCTCTGATGCTTATTACTACTTTGAAATTGTAATAGTTATTAAACCTGTCACTAGACCTATTATCCAATCATTAATAAAAGTATATTTATTATTATACCGGGAATTTGGGTTTTTTTTTCAATATTTTGGTGGCAGTTTTTCAAAATGGTGAACTTCCTTTGTGATTCTGTGCATTTGATTTTATACAGTTAAAAACATTATTATTAGAAGGGTTCCAAAGAATTCTGCAGCTTGCCAAAGGTGTCCTGGCACACAAAATAACAGAAGCCACTGTCCCTGATCCTATGCCAGCTTTAGGTCTCTGACCCTGCTCTTGTAATGTAGCAGAAACCATGGGTGGGAGAGTTGCTTCTCCAAAGAGATTGGCATGGTAGTTTATCTTCCCAGCCAGGACACTGTTGGATATAAAAGTGGGCACTGCTAATAATTACATAGCATGAGTACTCTGGGGTACCCCACTCAATTAGCACATATTCTGGAAACTGAAGAAGTAAATCACAAATTGCTAGGTGATGAAATGTAACTAGTAAGAATCAACATTTAAAAAACTCACGCTATCTGTATATATGCTGCTGCTAAAACTGTCTCTGAAATTCCAACTGGAAATAACAAAATATGACTAATATAAAATATATCAGCTTCAAAAGCATATAACAACAACACTAGTACTAACACACCATTTTCTATGGACCAGGCTTTGCCTCACAACAACTCTCAGAGGTTGGGACTGTATTATCCTCACTTGATAAAGGAGGAAAACATGCGCTCCATCCCATCCTCTAGACAGAGGCCAAGCTGGGCAACAAATCCATTCATGCAAGCTGCAGAATCTGTGCTCTGAGCCACTATCTCTTCTGTCTCTTTGAGACCACGTGATGTGAGGGATTTTCCTGATCTGAATGTAAAAATCAGTCTTATCTCAGTAGGAACTGCTTTTATTCTAAATTATTAGATCTAGTTAATTTAAAGAAATTCCCCAGAATGGAAGGGGCAATCTGGAAGGTTCCCACAGAAAAATCGAACTATTCCTTTAAAACTCCTAAATTGCAAGTAACTATCTCTAGGTCATTTGCCTTCTTCTGTCAGCTGCAACCCTTAGTTGCCATATGAGAGTCAGCATTGGCCAGTTATAGAAAGCATAGGCTTGAAGTTCAAATTCCAGGTATCTATTACCTGGGTGACCTTGGGTAAGTCACATGGACTTTTTGGCCAGCAGTTTTCTCATCTGTAAAATGGAAATAAATGATGAATCTCATAGATGGTAGTGAGGAGCAAATGAGCCTCATACATACATAGTAAATGAAAATTATTGCTGGGTACAGTGGTGCATGCCTATAATCCCTGTGGTTTGGGAGGCTGAGGCCAGAGGATTGCAAGTTCAGGGCTGGCTCAGCAATATAGTGAGGCCCTGAGCAATTTAAAGAGATCTTGTCTCAAAATTAAAAATTAAAAAAAAAAAAGGCTGAGGATGTGACTCAGTGGTTAAGCACCCCTGGGTTCAATTCCTGGTACAAAAAAAAAATTCTATCATTATCATTTGAGTAGTGTCTGCTGGGACAGTTTTGTCCCCAAACTCATCTCTCTTATCTTATTCAGAGTATTTCTATGTATTTTGGAACTTTAACTTTACTTCCTCTTCAATTTTTTTCCTCATTCTGTAGCTATCTTTGGGTAACTATTATAATATTTGCTTATCTAGCATTTGCACCAGAACTCATTTTGCTGATGCCACATAAGCTGACAACTGGAAGTGAGAACAGGGACACGTGCTCTCATGATCATCGCAGAGTCTCGATTTACCCACTGCATAACAGCATTTGCACCAGAGCTCTTCATTTGCATTTTGCTGAGCTGACATGAATTTTTTTAAGTTCGGGATGTCCAGAGAATGCTTCAGTAAGATTTGAGTTGACAAAACATAGGATGGATCATTTATCACCTTTGTAGAAAAAAAGATGAATTTCTGTTTTCAACTGAAATAAGAAATTACAAAGGATTGCTTGGCCTGACCACATGAAAAATTAAAGTGGTGCAAGAGAAAGATAATTCAATACAAAAAGGAAAGCCACCGCTTAGAAAATGTTTACATCGATATGAAAAAAAGGGGGGGGGGGTTAAAGTATGCTTTATAAGCCTAATCTTTTAAAAACATTTTCTTGCACTGAGAAAAACATTTTACATCATGACCCAATACACACTTAAACTGGAACAAAAGTTTTACACGCAAAAAAAACTTACTATGTGCAAAATGCTCTGATATTTGTTTTATTCTACTCTATTCTAATTTTCTCTTTAGTGCTGGTCCTGAACTACTTAATTTCAATTTACCAATTGATTGTGATTTGCAGTTAAAAATGATATAAAGAACTCTAATAAATACATTACTGGATAAAAAATATATAAAGATACTTCAGATAGGAATAAAAACAATTTTAAAAAAAAAATCACATCAGTGCTCACCCAAGACATAGAAATCCTAAACAATGACAAATTACAATTTCCACAGATTGAATTAGAAAAATTAAAATTAATGAGCCTATCTATTGCAGATGACAATACAATAAAGATTTTCCTTTAATATAGTTATTTATTTATGCCCAAATTCAATTCAAAACAAATTTGAGGTGATTTTATGTACTGAACTTGCCAAACACAATTGATGGCAGAATCTATGGATGCAATTTGGAGAATCTATTGATGCAATTTGGAAAAGTAATTTGGTAGTATGTTTGGGGTGCCATAAAAATGTTTATACTCAAATGTAATTCCATTTCTGGGAATGTGTCCCAATGAAGCAGTTTGAAGAAAAAAGAAACATCTCTCATGCAAACTTTTTAATATCATTACTTAAATGGTGAAAAATGAGAGGCACTCTAGATAGTTAAGAATAGCACGATATTTAAATAAGCTATACTACATCAACTCAAAATATTTCACAACCAATAAAATAATTATGATGATTATAATACAACATGAGAATGCTCATACTAATAAATGCAAAAGTTACAAAACAATGCTATGGGTGTTCCAGCTATTATGGCTGCCTATGAGATTACTCTAAAACTTATTGTCACGAAACATTTATTACAGATCAGGAATTCAGGCAGATTACAGCAGTATGGCTTAGCTGGATCCCCAATGTTTGGAGCCTCAGCTAGGGTTGGAATCATCTGAGACTCATTCATTTGAACTCCTGGCAATTGATGTTGGCATTGACTGAGATCTTGGCTGGCTGTGTCAACCGGGATATTATGTGTACCTTGGCCTTCCTCAGAACACGGTGGCTAGGTTCCCAGGGCACATCTCCAGAGAAAGAACCATGCAGAAGTTGATTGACCCCATGTGATCCAATCTTAGAAATTATGCAGTGTCAATTCCAACTCTATTCATTGAAAGTCACAAAGTCCCTTCTGGTTTTCAAGAAGGAAAAATAATGCCATCTTATGAAGGAGGGTAATATGTGATAAAAATCATGAGTATTAGAAGTAGGATTGGGAAGAAATGTGGAAGAAAAGAACCTTTGATTTTTAATAATTTGTTATTTTGACCATGTTCTTTAGTCAATAAGTAGAAAACTATTAATAAAATTATACCAACAAGAAATTAAGCTGACAAGTTTCAGAAATTGCTCCTGGGGAAACCCTAGCTTGTTTTTGGCTCTCTCGTTTATAAAATTCTGCTGTTCTCTTCCTGCTGACATTGCTTAATTCACTTGCTGGCCATGTCCAACCCTTTGTGAAGCGAGCCTAATCCCCAAGGGCCTTGCTCATTGCTCAAGAAGCAGAGCCCATCACGCATGCGCATTGCTTACCCCCAATCCATTTCTCTTCTGGCCCGCTCATTTGCAACCTCGATTGTTATTGAAGATAAAAAGGAGCATGGCACATCTCTGGTCTCTATTAATAAACCCTTGTCTCCACTTGAGAACACTTGCGTCCTCCTTTGTGTCCTGAAGGAGGAAGTTCCCGTCTTCCTTCACAATGCCAGGCCCTCCCTCCGATCTCCTCCTCATCCCTATTCTTCACCAGATGTCCCACTCAACTGAGACTAGGAAAGAGGGCTCCAGACATTCCACAAAGTTTCCTTTTGTCTCGTCAGATATTGTCCCACAACCTCCGCATGTGCAGAATGCCCAGCTTTGATGCCTATATATGACCCCAGGATGGCGGGAGGGAGTGGGTCTAATGTCTTTTGCAAGTCGAATGCAGACGGACCTGATGCGAATGGACAGATCATCGTGCAAGACCTGGTGACCTGGTCAGAACGCTGGACGCGCTCAGCAATCCTGGACTGTATGTAACAACCACCAAATGGACCTACAAAAGGGAGCAGGAGGGCTATAAAAGCTTTGCCTAACGCCGCCTTGGAGAGGCAGTGCGGAGGCCCCGTCTGCAGGGGTCTCCCTTGTGCACAAGCGCCAAAGAAGCCTCAGTGGCTTAGTATTGCTTGCCTCCTTGCGATTTCTGTCGCAGACTGAGCAAAAAACTGGGCTGATTAGTAACACACCCACCACACTCAAACAGCCCTCTTTCCCTAGCATCTTTTCCCTTTACTCCTTGGTGGGATCCCTTCTCTCAACCCACAGTCATGCCCAAGTCCCCATTCTCCTGATCATATTGCCCACTCAGATTGTCAAATTGTCATCTAAATTATTATTTTTCATCCATACCAGTAGAAGCCTTTTACTCATTCTCTCTTTTTTTTTTTTTATGGGTGTAAGGAGCATATGCTGTGGACATGCCTGGACATGCCGGGGACCCACTGGGTTGCTGGCCATAAGGAACAGCAGCCATTGACTTGCTTAGTCATGCCTGCTTGCAATTGGTGGGGGCTGCAAGAGGCACCTAACTGTAGGCCTACAAGCCATAGAGAGTTCAGCCCATGCAATTGAGGGCTGCAAGGGGCCCAGCCCATGTAATCGACAAAGGGGCAGTGAGGGGCACCTAACAGCAGGCCTACTGGTTACAATTGATAGAGGGCTCAGCCCATGCACATGCACAAAGAAAGGCCCAGTTGCAATTATACTATCTCACTGGACATAACCAATGGACATGGCTTTTACTGGGTGTAACCATTCACCAGCCCACACCACCAACTCAGCCCACACCACCAACTTGGAACTGCTTTTAAACTGCTTACCCTGCCACATTTTTGGGCTTGCTCCAAGGACATCAGTGAAACTGGCCACCTCGCTGTCTGTCCCTGGATCAGCTCCACCATTCTCTGACGTCCAGCTGTCAGCTGAAGAGAACCACCAGACAACGTCTGCTTTTTGGCTAAGAGAAATCACCTGGCATCAGAGGTACTTTGGGGCTCGTGGTTGCCCTAGGATTGTGTGAATTAATTGTAATGTTTAGTTGCCCTAGGATTGTATGAATTGCAGGTAGTGCTTAATTGCCCTAGGATAGTGTAACTTACCTATAGTGTTTGATTAGTGTGCATCAAATGCTAGTTGGGGTGCTCCAGCACACCCAATACTTTTGCATTAATTAATTATATTTGATGATTGTTGTGATTGAACATACACTTGCATTTAAAGACAATCCGCCTCCAAGTAACTATTAATTATGCATGCCGCTTGTGACAATGGGTAATTTGGCAATTCTTTGGGGGGTGGGATGGGTACAGGGATTGAACTCAGGGACACTCGACCACTGAGCCACATTCCCAGCCCTGCTTTGTATTTTATTTAGAGACAAGGTATCACTGAGTTGCTTAGCACCTCACTCTTGCTGGGGCTGGCTTTGAACTTGTGATCCTCCTGCCTTAGCCTCCTGAGTTGCTGGGATTACTGGCATGCACCACCACACCCAGCCGCATCTGGCTTCTTAAATGTCATTTTTATCTCTTTCCTGTGAAATCAAAGGACACTTTCTCCTTCTTCGTCTTCCCTGACTCTTGCAACATGAAATTGTATTGTTCCCCATCTTCCTTTGAACCTGTTTCCAGGCTTCCCCCTACAGCTTTGACCTTCTTTTCTGCATTTTGCTTTCCTTTTACTTGCTCCTGAAGCTCACAGCTCTCCTTCTTCTCATATTCCTTAGCTTAGTCCCCTTATCCCCACATCTTATGCTCTACCACCATGGATTTCTCCATGAAACTGAAATTCTCACTCATATTATGACTTGAATGTATAAGATTAAAAGCACAACTTCAAAATAAGACCTATAACCAATGAAGCTTAATCCATTTGGATTACTATAAAAGTCCTCTATGTGTCTGGGTCTTTCTTGGATTCTGATGCTTGGCCTTTCAGCTGACATGGCCTGGCTCTGCAAGGAGAGGCCCCTGGCTTTGGGTGGGCTGATCTAGTCCTATGAAAGGCTGCCTTTCTTTCTAGACTGGTAGTCTTTAAAAAAAATTATTGGTGCATTATAATTATACATAACAGTAGGCTTCATTGTTCCATATTTGTACATGCATATGATAAAACAATATAATTTGGTCAACTTCTTTACCAGTCTGATAGTCTGAAGCCAGCAGGCTTCTTCAGTGGGTGCTTTATGGCCTTTGGTTTTGAACCCATAGTTGTCAATGCTGGGGTTTGCTCATTCTGGGCCTAGTGAGTTCCTTGGATGACTGAATCCCACCTAAACTGTTTGGCAGCAGAATCCTTAGCCTCCCGCTTCACCCTATGTCCTTCAGCTTCCTATTCTTCCTTGAAGGAGGCAAATTTTCTTCTACTTTCCTTATGTCTCAGCTACCCTCTTCCAGTTTCCTCCAGAGCCTTAAAGACAGGGCAAGGAATGGGTGCAGTGGTGCATGCTTATATTCCCAGCTACTCAGGAGGCTGAGGCAGGAGATTTGCAAGTTTGAGGTCAGCCTCGGCAAATTAGGGAGCCCCTGTCTCAAAATAAAAACAAAAATCAAAAGGGTTGGGGATGTAACTCAGTGGTAGGCACCTCCGGGTTTAATCTCTAGTGCTGGGAAAGAAAGAAAAATTTCAGGGACCTTGCTTTTCATGATCAATAAAGGAAGAGGCAAAAGGGACTTAGTGAATCTTCTCTCAGAACAATATCTTGGCTTGGAGACTGTTTTCCTGCCATTTAATTCTTTTTTTGAACCTCAAAAGTTAGATATCAACTTGGCCTTTTTCAAAGCAATCCTTCTGTAACAAGTACTAATCTCTTCACAGACTGCCTGGGGGCAGTCTATGTGTAAAGGTCATAGACTCATGAAGACAAGAGAAAAAATGCATAGTTACAATTATTCCTCCACATATATTCTTGAAGATATATCCACCCCAATTCCAACAGCTTTCCTGAGCCCTAGCTTTTAATACCTAAGTGCCAAATGGATATCTGCAAACATCCACCTAAAACCTGCTCTTCTTCCTATGTTCCCAAAAGTTAAGGAAAAGGAGCAGTGTGGAAGGAGAGGTGAATCTCCAAGACCAGGTGTCTTACAAATTCTAGGATTGAAACTTTATTCCCAGAGATTCTGAGTGGGGCTAAGGAACCTGCATCTTTCACAAGGCTGATGATTTTGATGCTGATAGAAACAGTATGGGAGCCAAGCTTGGGAAATTGCTTCATCCTCTGCAAGGGCCTATGGATACCTCCGCATCTCCCGCCATCTTGCTTCATGACATCACCATCTGCCATGCTGAGAAGCCTGCAGTCCTCCCGGGCTTCTCCTTCCTCACTGCCCTTCCCTTGTCACTTGGTTGCCTTCATGTCTTGGATGTGGTTCTTATATCCATATCCTAGGCTGCTAGATTTCCTCTCCCACCACCATTTGAGACCCCCTGTGTCACCAGTAAGTGGATGGCTACACTGTCCCATTGATGTACCTCCCAGTCAGGATATCCCAATCCAGTCCACCCACTGCACTGGCTCCTCTGCACAGTTGAGCCCAAACCCTTCACAACTGAGGCTATACTTCTGGTTGAACGTCAATGCCTGACCCCCTCCTCTCATAGAACCTTCCCTTCAGCCACACTATGGATTTGCCATTTTTCTACTATACCTGATGTTAGGTCGGATCAGGGTCCAAGATGTCCAATTAAAGGGACCGGTCAGGGCAGCTGCAGTCAGCAGCTACGAAAAGGAGCGGCTAGCCAGATGCTGACGTCATCAGTAGACATGCCTCCTGTCAATCAGCGGGTTTTCCTGACCTATCCAGGAAGAACTCTGGCTTTCTCTTCCTGCCCCCAAGCCCTCCCCTTCCTGACAGGGCTTTTTGAATTCTCTCTACACCGGAGCCCCAGCGCCATTCCTCCCAGACACACTCTGATGGACGGGAGGATTCCGCGGAGAGCGTGTATTTTCAATAGAGCCTTGCCGAGCGGCTTTAATTCATCTCCTTCTGGTCATCCAGTCTTTACACCTGGGTCTCCGAATCCTGTGAACATTGCCTCATGCTGTACTTCTGCCTGGGCCAGCCAAGCCTGGTACTGCAATGGACCTCCTTTGTGTTCTGTTTCTCTGCAAGTCATGGCAGGCTTTGGTGAGTGCTGGTTTGCCCGCCTAGTCCCTGCCCACCCATGACTCCCACAGGCCTGTGTTTGTACCTCTAGAACATGATGCGTTACGCTGCATAGAATATCATGACTAATTCTAGATGCTACACTCATCTCAAGTTTAAGAGTTTTCTTAGGGAGTTTTGTTCATCTTTGCACTTCTAGAGCCCAGCCTTGAGTGGAATCAAATCAGTCATCCATATGAAAAGCATCCCTTCCAACATTCCAAGGGGAAAGCTGCATTCTCCTGTCTGCTGTGCACTTTCCACTCTGGCCCTCAGGCCAGAGCCCTCCAACCAGGTCCTGAACTGGCCTAGTGGTAAAGGGAGTGATCCCCTTCCTGTTCATTATAAAGGGTCATGGCCAGCACCCCTATAACAAAAGACACATTAACAAGAGAACAGCATAACAAATTTATTTGATCATAGTTTTACATGACATACAAACCTTCAAATTGAAGACTCAAAGACCCAGTGTGAACTATTTGTGTTAGTTAGCTTTCTGGTGCTATAACAAATACCTCAGATGGGAGTTAGGAGACGGGTGAGTTTGCCTAGGGTCAAACCAGAGGAACTATTCCCGTGAGTAAAGGGAGGGACTGAGGGACCATTCCAGAAGCTGCTACAGCTCCATTTGCTTCAGGGAACTCCCATCTTCTTTCCCTGAATGATACAGGTTGCTCCATTATGGTCCACTTTGAGAAAAAGGAAACTGAACTCAGTAAAGTCACAACATCCTTGGACATTTTCGTGACCCTGCCCCATGTATGCCATGTCTAGTCACTGGCCATCTGCCACTGTGGACCTCTGGACTGCTCTGATGCTGAATGCCCTCAACTGTCCACACCCCACCTGATAAAGAACAAGGACTTTAGGTCACTTCCCCCAACTTCGCACTTTCAGCAGGAAGCAACTTGGAGATGTTGCCCATTTTTCCATAGAAATGGAATGTAGAAATTGACAGTGGGGAAATATAACAGTGTCCACTTTATGCTTTAAATATAAGCCTTGCTGCTCTGCCACTGTGATGTATTTTTAAAACGGACATGTTTCTTTTCTCCTCCTCTTACTCTTCTCTAGCTCCCCCCCGCCATCTCACAGGAAAGAGGATCACCTTTCGTCCCCATCCTAGGCAGAGTTATCTGTCCTTTAGCACACACCCACCATAGGAACAAAGTAATCCAGAGTTTGGGGATGGCACCAGAAGATCTCAGAAATGACTATCCCCCAAATTAACAAGTTATGACTCCAACAGAGAACATGTGGAATGCAGCCTCTGAGTCACCTCTTTAAAAGCCCCCTGTTCCTGCTGAGGGGCAAAATCACAGCCTCTGGGACAAGAGTCCCCTGTGTTTCTCCTTTGCTAGCAAAGCAATAAACTTTCTTTTTCCTTTTTCTTGAAAACAAAACAACAACAAAAAACCAAATACCTCAGATGATGAATTTATAAAGAGGAAAGGTTTATCTCAGCTTATGGTTTTAGAGTTTCAGTCCATGAATCGTTAGTCCTGTTGCTTTGACCTGTGGTTTGACAGAGCAAAACCACTCACCTGATATGGGAGCAAAAGAGAGAGGAAGAAACTCTCCTCCTCAAGGGCTTCCTCCAAGTACTTAAAGACTTCCCATAGGCCCCCACCTTCCAAGAGCCAAGTTGGGGTAAGCCAGCTTGAACAACACAGGGGCCTTTGGGGAACATTTCAGATCCAAGCTCTGTTTCTGTGCTCAGGTTCCATGAAGCATGGACCGCCATGTAGAAAAGAGATTGCTCAAAAAGAATGTCATCTAAAAGCAATAGATTAAAGCAGGGAAATGCAGTAAGGCCTGTCTGTTGGGATTCCTCGTGGCCCCTGAGTTGTGGCATCCCTTCCCTCAGGGTATGGAGCAGGATTCTTTCTGGAATGAGGATTTTATAATCTATAAAGTAAAGTAACCAAGCAAAGTAAGTGAATTTTTTTTTAATGGCCAGATCTTACACTGAAACTTGGGAAAAAGAGAAATATTTTTAGGTTTTGTGTCTGGCTTTGAAGAAAAGGGTTCTGGTTTCTAGGACTTGCCTTGGGGAAGAGGAATTCTAGTCTCTATGACTTGTGTTGGGGAGAATCAGGGGTTAGAGGCAGGGAGGCCGAAGGGTAGAGAGGCTGCTACCAAGGCCTTCACTTTGGGCTATTTGTTCTCTAGCCCTTGTAGTTAGACTGTTCTGGCTGGGAGCCAGACCCTGCCTGAGGGGGACCTCTAACTCAGGAAGCAGATTTCTGCCAGACCACCCAGACCTGTCCCAGAGGCAGATCCTGCTCACTTCTATCAGGCCATGTCTCTTGACTCACAGTCAGTCCACAGACACCAGCTGTTCATGGCCACAGAGAACTATGACAGGTCTCCCTGAGGGCTCACTTTGTGGAGTGGCTTGCCAGGGACCATCTCCTGTGGGTTTCCTTCTTCCCTCAGCTCTCCTGGCTCCACCAAGCCTGCTCTAGGCCTATTGTTTGAAAGTCTCTTGAAAGGATTTCAGGGCAGACGTTCCCCAAGGCTCCATGATCCTCTAGGGGTCAGATTAAGTGTGGATTGGACTCTAATTAGACTCCTGGGTTGAATATGGTTCTATCATTTTCTGGTAGAGCCTTAGGGAAGTTACTTAGCCTCTCTGTACCTCAGTTTCACCATCTATAAAAAGAAGAAAGTGAAAGTATTTGTACATGTCTCAGATTTATAATGAAAGTTCCATCCCTTTGTATTTATCCCAAAGAACTAAAATCAGCATACTATAGAAATACAGGCACATCAATATTTATAGCAGTGTGATTCACAATAATTAAATTATAGAACTATCCCAGGTGCCTGTACAACAAATGGATGGATAAAGAAAATGTGGTATATATACACAATGGAGTTTTACTAAGTCATAAAGAAGAGCATTATGGCATTTGCTGGTAAATGGATGTAACAGGAGAACATCATCCTAAGTGAAACAAGACAGAAAGTTGAGGGTTGAATGTTTTCTTTCACATGCAGAAGCTAATGTAAAATAAAGGGAAAAAGTGTGTGTGTGTATATATGGTTGGGGGGGGTGTCCCATGGAAATAGAAGATCTGTGGAGTAGAGAAAGGGAATGAGGGTGGAAGGTGAGACAGGAAAATGAAGGAACTGCAAACGAAATTGACCAAATTATGCTAAGTACATATATGAATATACAATAGTGAATTCCACCTTTGTGTCTACCTATAAAGCACCACTTAAAAAAAAAAATAAATAGAAGGGAGGCCAGTAGCAGAGAGGAAGGAGAACAGGGAGAGGGAGAAGCGGGGGGGAAGCACTGGGGACTGAAATAGAGCAAATTATATTCCATGCATGTATAATTATGTCAGAATGAACCCCACTAATGTGTATAACTGTAAAGCACTCATCAAAGCATTTGAAAAGAAAGATTAAATAAGTCACTCCATGAACTGCTTCCCGTGCTGTCTGGCACGTAGCAGGTTCTGTGAGAAGGCCAGGTGTGCCTGGATCTGATGGTCATCAGTTGGGATTGTGACTCCTCCAAGTCTGTTTTTCATCTGCACAGACTGCCCATTGTGCTGGCCCCAGGGCCCTTCTCTGTCCTCATGTTCTTCCATGATAAAGGCAAGCTGTTAACCGGGCAATTGCTCCAGGACCAAGGTTTCCTACGTTATCTGGCTATGTGCCTCACCACCCTGGACATGCTCCTGTGTGGCGACTGGTCGGTCCCTTCCCCCTATAACAGCCCTCCTCCTCTCCTCTGCTCCCTCCTCTCCTTGCGGGTGTCCTTTCTCACTGACCAAGCTTCCTCATAGCCCAGACCACAGGAGCTCCCTCTATGCTCATGTCTGTATCGTCACATAGTAACTATATGTAGGTAAAAAGGTAAATGAGACCGTCAAGACCCTGACTACTGGCAGGTCTAGGGCTTAATCCAAGGACGAACCTTAAAAATCTCATAGCAGGGATGAAGGAACATTGGGATTCAGAAGAGGCTTAATGCTCAGATATCTTGCATATCAAGAGCTAAGCCGATCCTCAGGGCTTAGGGAAGCTAGACTGTTCTGGCTGGGAGCCAGGCCCTCTTGAGGACCTTTGACTCAGAGGAAGCAAATTTCTGCCAGGCCGCCCAGATCTGTCTGAGGCAGATCCTGCTCACTTCTATGAGCTCTTGACTCACTGACCACAGACACCAGCTGCTCATAGAGCCATGACCTGTAGTGGGACAACACTCCCTGACAGGACTCATTTTGCACAGTGGCTTGCCAGGGACCATCTCCTGTGGGTTTCCATCTTCCTCAGCTGTTCTGGCTTCACCATGCCAACCCCAGGCCTGTGGTTAGGAAGACTCTGGAAAGGATTTCATGGACAGACATTCCCAAGGCTCCATGGTCCTTAGGGGGTTCAGATCCCTTCTTCTTGCCACTATAATCCCACCTTAGATTTATCTCAAACAGCTTTAATAAAGAATTTAGAGCAAAATGGCTACTGGGCTATTTCCTTGAGGCCTCCAGGTATGTGAGTGGGTGTGACTCTGCTGGAGAGAGAACAGACCTCGCTCTCCACAGTCCTCCCGGCCCCACTCTTAGCTCTGAAGCACTCTGGTGAGCAAGCCAGGGAGCTGCTTCTGCTGGGCTCCAGGTGGGGATCTGTGGGCTGCTGGATGTAGCAGTTGAGCCGCGTTCCTGTCTTGCATATCTAGTTGAATCCTCCAACCAGATGAAAAGAAAATAAAACTCTGGGGGGAAAGACATCCAAACTCTTGCCTCCATTATACTTCAAGAATGGGAAGAAAAAAGGAAGGAAGGAAGGGAAAAAAGAAAGAGAGAGAGAGGGAGGGAGAGAGAGAGAAAGAGGAAGGAAGAGAGGGAAAGAGAGAGAGAAAGAAAGAGAGAGAGAGAAAAGAAAAGAAAGAAAGTCGGTCGGTCCTGATAACTGGGTGGCTCCAGACAGAGGCAAATTAAGAAAAGGCCCCTGGAAGAAACCAGAGAGTACCTTCTAAGAGAGGGAGAGTGTGGTCTTTGGCCTGGGTGCCAGACAAGACACAGGAGAGTGCACCTATTTTACCAATCTTGAGAGAAATGGCAGTATGTGTGTTTGTGTGTGTGTGTGAGAGAGAGAGAGAGAGAAAGGCATCTAGAAAAGTCGTACCAATGAACACAGCGGCACCTGGGGCCTGGGCTTGTACCTTGCAGAGGGCATAAATTCAGTCTTTCTCACAGGACTATCCCCACAACAAGCCTGTGGAGCGTCATCCTAAGGCTGTGGGCACAGGCCCAGGAGGATGCATGCTTCTTGGGCCTAGGGCTTCCGGGGACTGAGAAATGTAAGTACCAGGTGTCTGCTAGGACTCAGTCCTGAATGCAGATAAGTTTGGCAAAAATCAGAGCCGTGTGGGGGAAGGTCCACCCCAAGGAACCTGGGCTCCTGCAGGCTGAGCACAGGAGCATGGGTCATAATGTGCACTTGGCTTCTCTGTGATTGCAGACTGATGAAGGCCTAGGGTTGGCCTTCTGTAGTTCGGGCCCTCCATAGGTCCTCAGGCTCTCAGGTCCTGGCCCTTCCGGTTAGACTTCCCTAGAACAAATCAGCCTCCACCACTTAGAACTTCCTCAAGGGGGCTCCAGGGAGGGGCATGAATCTATGTTTGTTTTCCTCCTCCCACGCTGGCTCCAGGTTCTTCTGCTCGGAAGGCAAATATGGTGAGTACTCCCACCACCCTGCTCAAAGGAGTCCTCTCTGAAGCCACAAGTCCCTCAGAAGCCACAGAAGAGCCTGTTCAGCCTGGCTTCCAAGGTGCCCAATGCCTGCTGGCCAGCCCTGAGTCTACATACAAGCATCTTCCAGCCAGGGCATCCTGGGTGATCTTGGGCAAGAAACCTCACCTCTCTGGGGCTAAGTGTCTTCATTTAAAGTGGGGAGTGGTAGGAGGGATGAGCTGGACCGGGCACTCGCTCTGATTTCCACCACATCTGTCCCTCAGTAGTTCTGGGACTTGCTTAGTTAGCAGTACCATCAAAGGCCTGCTTAAGCCCTGGGGAGGTGGATGTGCAAGACTCCCATCTCCAGTTACCCAGCCTGGACATGGCTTCATGGAAGGTCTGGGACTTGATTCCTACCCTATCCAAGGAGGGCCAGGGGGACCATGGAGGAGAGGTCTTCATGAGCAGGGACCCTGCTTAGTTTTAAAACCAGAGAAGGAGCCCTCCAGCCCTTCCTTCCCCCACTTTGGCCTGGGCTTTGATCACCATGGAAAGCTACACTCAGGTGAAATGTTTTTGGATTTATTATTTATTTAATTTATAGGAACTGTATTTACTTTCCCCCTGGGTTTCTGAAGAAAAGTTCCTTTCGGAAAATTCCAGCTCAGCCCCAGCTGAACAAAAAGAAAAAGGGATTTTTCCACAGGGTTGTTAGAGGGACTGGAGCCCCCAGGTGCTACTCATTTGAAAACTGTGAAGAGCCAGGAGCTGGGTGGGTGGACAGGGCAGGCAGGCCTGCAGGGCTGGCACTGTGGCCAGAGGCAGGGCCTCCCCCTCCTCCCTCGCTGTCACTTTCCCAGCACACGGATGTGATTTGACTGGGCACTTGAGTCTCATCTGAACCCCAGTCATCCAATATATTAAATCAACATTCAGTCCAAACTCCTATCCCAAAAGGGGAAGTCCAACAGGCCTTGGTACAGGAAATCTTGGCATTCTTTACCTTCTTTCCCCCTACGAGACTCCTCTCCTTCCCTTCTCTTTTTAACTTTCTTTGGAAAGTATTCAAATGCTTTTAAAAACTGAAATATAATTCATCTAATTCACTTAACATAAAATTAACCAGTTTAAAGTGAAACCTTCCATGAAACTTAGTAATGCATGGTTCCCTGTGACTCCCTATCCTGGTAGCATCTCCCCTAGGAGAGACAGGAAGGGCCCCCATGGCTGGAAGTTTCCCTGATGTATTTCCAAGGCAATTCAAGGTTGAGGTCCTAAGGCCTGCCACACCCCTCTCTGGAATTTCTGGGGGAAATCCTGCCCATGCAGCTGGAATTTTGCCACAAATGGGCAGCTGGGCTCTCAGGTAAAGTTTTCCACATTTCAGGGCCTCTCTCTCTTCAGAGGCACCCGTGACAGAAGTTCCCTTACATGCCTGTGAAGGCCTGGGGATCCCAGGTCCCACAGGAAGTCAAACCCTGAAGGTGAGTGAGCCAGGCCAGGGGAGTGCCAGGGGAGTGCATCCAGGCAGGAAGAAGATGGACCTGGAGAGCCGCGTCATACCAACTCATAAGAGTTGATGATTATAGTTTCAGGAATTTTGAAAAAAGCATGATTTATTTTAAAATATATACATTTTATAATTCAAAACTATATTAGAAACAAAGGCAACAAATATGCAAAACTTATCACTATGTATTTTACTGCATCTCACTATACTCTATGCTGTGGGGTTATTTATGATTACATCTTCTATATTTGGGGACCTCACATTGTGGCTTGGAATAGGCCACCAGGGGAGCATTTAGACCACAGAAATAGACAAATGCTGCAAACCAAGGTGTCACTTTGTTTTTGTTTGTCAGCCACCAAAAGGTCCACACTGCACATAACACCTCCTCACTATCAGACTGCATGTAGCTGCTCAGGTCTGTTCCTAGAGTCCCCACATTGGCCATTGTGCACAGGAATGAGCCAGCTCAGATAGAGTGGCCAGTGGAGAGGTCACCCAGGAGGAGCTGGAGGGAAGTGCATGCGTGCGTGTTCCTTCCCCTCTTCCTTCCATCCCTTCTTCGTTTTATTCATCAAATATTTGGAAGACTCACTGTCAGACACCTTCCTGGTTTTGGGAGAAAACGAAAGGCAGAGAAAGCAGACCTTCCCCCCCAGCACTGAATCCCCTTTCCCTGGAAATAAATGGAGCCTTTGGGGCCTGGGAGTCTGTTTTTGTTGGAGAGGATGGGTGGGGGGGTAGGTTTCTGTTCTTCATAGGGACAAAAGGCCCCAGAATTGAACTGGGCTACTCCATACCAAAATGTATTGGGAAGTGCTCAAGTTCAGCAATTTTTGATTTGACAAAAAAGTAGTTTTTTTTTTCTTTTTCTTTTGGTACTGGAGATTGAACTCAGGGGCACTTGACCACTGAACCACATCCCCAGCCCTGTTTTGTGTTTTATGTAGAGACAGGGTCTCACTGAGTTGCTTAGCGCCTCGCCGTTGCTGAAGCTGGTTTTGAACTCCTGATTTTCCTGTCTCAGCCTCCCTAAATGCCGGGATTACAGGCGTGCACCACCGTGCCCAGCTGGAAAAGTAGTTTAAAGTGCATGGTTCAGCAAACAAAAATGCCATATTCCTCCAGTTGCACCTGGGGTCATGTGTATGTGCCAACATAATGCTAAGAACTCCTTGTCCTTCAAACTTCTCTCTCGTTTAGCTGTGATGTTCCTCCTCCTGTTTGATTCACTTTTTCAACTTACAGAATGAGTAGATAGGACTTCAGGGGTGTTTATTTACTTGCTTCTGGTCACTTTCTATTCTAAAACTTTAATGTGCCTGAGACTTACCTGGGGCACTTGTCAAAAATAAACTCCCAACCCCCATTCCTAGACCTCTAGAAGGCTGAGGTGGGCCCAGGAATATGCACCTTTGCCAAGCTCTGCAGGTGATTCTGATGCAAGTGGTACAAGAGCAGCATTGTGCAACTAATACAATGTTTATCTTTTGTCCTCTGTAGAGGACTCATTTCTGCTTCTCCATCCCGCTGTCTTGCTTGCCACCCTTATTAGCACGCTGTTTGAGGTTTCCCCTGCGTGTGCTCTCCCTATTAACCCAATGCTCTAATAAGCCAGGCCTGGGCTCAGGTGGAGGCTCCTTAACCCTGCTGGGATGAGGAGGTTAATGAAAAACCAGTAGTCAAAACTGTCATTCAAAATTACACCACTTGGTGGGGCCATTGCTCCACTTTCTTTCTCTGGTACCTCCCTGGAAGTTCTGGCATGCTTATGGTTGAGGGTGAGTTTTGTTTTGAATTGATTTTATCCTTTGTTTCAATCTTTGATTCAGATAGTTGCCTGGAATAGAAGTTGGAAATTTTCTCCAAATGTCACCACAGATATGTTTTTATATTGGGTCAAAAATGATGTCCCCAGACATGAATGAAGACCAGTATTAGTGACAGGTTGGGAGAAGCTGACGGTGCCTGAGTCATGGGAGGTCACCCTTTTAGTGTCTCTCTAGACCTAATGCTGAGATTGCCTACAGTGTAAGGAAGGAGGCCTAATACTTGTTGAGTACCTCTTGTGTGCCGAACACATCATACGCCATTGAATTTAATTCGTACCATAATTCTTTATGTTCTTCCTCTTTGGGGTGTGGCCAGGCAGACTGGACTGCAGGACTGAAGAAACTTAAGACAGAAAGAGTTACCTCCAAATCCCACATTCTTTCTGCACACAATACCATCTCTGTATGTTCACTGATCATTGTGATATTGGTAACAAGACCGATTGCAAGCGATTCTCTCTTGGAAAAAAACCAATTCTCTGTCAGGCCTCTGCCCACACTCAGGAAGGGAAAGACCTGAGCCCCCAGCTGATGAGCAGCAGACCCACAGTGACTCACTTCCACCACCAAGGGCGGACAGATGAAAAAAGAAATGAGAGGAAGGGAAATGAAGTACTTTCTAACGAGTGGGCAAACAGTTCCAGCCACAGCTATAATCAATGAAGCAAAAATAGATGGCATTGGAGCAAGCCAGACTGAAGGCCTCCTGGGCCGAGCAACTCTCATCTCCCTCAGTCTCCCAAGGACATTCACAGTCCCTCTCACATCTGCAGACTTCTGCTACAGCTCCAAAGGACACTAAAGGGGTGTCCACTGAAGCCACACAGGATACACAAAATACACAACGTCCTGCTGTCTTATCCTTTCTTATGCTTCATGAAGATGCAGGCAGAGCAGGGCTCCAGGTTAGTTAAGGAACAAATAGACCTTAAAAGGGCTAAATTTAGGAATTATACAATGGCATTTAGGGGACAATCAAAACCCAGGAAGACATGACAGGCTAAGGAAGCAGGTTTAAGTAAAATGATGAGAAATGCATGAGGAGGGAGAGCAGAAAGCGCCCATATCCATCCTGTTCACGTTGGCACGCATTTTCTGATTTCAAATGCCTGTAGGGTCTCTTGCCTTATAGGTCTTCCTCTCGTATGGTGAGCTAGACAGCTGTACCCATGGATCCCCATTTCTTCTGAGATCAACCTGTGTTGTCTGCATCTATTTCCACTGCCTCATGGCAACCCAATCTCAGGACTCCAGATGCACCTAAATAAGACAAAAAGGTGAAAAATTCAACTAACCAACAGCCCATTTGGATGACATGCATCTGAGAGGCCAGTTCATCTGGTTTGATACTGAACTGTATGTCAAATCATGTCAAGGCACTGGGGAGGGGTTGTGCTCTTGGGTCTCTCCTAACCACTTGGGAGCCACTGTTGGCCTTGACATCTTAGTTGTTGCCCAACCTACATGTGTGGCCTGTGGACTCAGCCTGTGTGTGCCAGCCATCCCTCACACATTTGTTCATACAAATTGTTACGGAGTGCCCCCTCTGCTTGGCTGCCTTACAGGCGCTGGAGGTCCAGGTGGTGAGGACAACAGGGAGGTGGGTTCTCATGGAGCTGATGTTCCACTGAAGGAGACAAACAAATCAGGTGGTAATGAGGGTCAGGATGGAAAAAATGTGAAATGATGTGGTATAACCAAGGGCTTTGTTTATATCCAGTGTGTATCTCCAAGCACCACACATCCTTTCCCAGTTCAGCCCAGCAGTGGCTCCTGCAGAAGGGAGACCCGGAGAAAATGGGCTACTCATTCTCAGTCATGCTGCAAGTCCAAGGAGCAGAATGAGAGATTCCAGCTAAAGAGGGCCAGGCCTTCCTTTCACAGATGCAAGGACTAAAGCAATGCAATTGAGGTAGCTTCTCTGAGTCACTGCCGGCCACTCAATGTCTCTTTTCCATCCTCCTCATTTTCTGTAAAAGGAAGGAAGTGTATGGAGAAATGGAGAATAGCTTTGATTGACTTTCTAAATTCCCAGTTCCTTTATATACGATGATGCTTGAATCAGTTTGGGAGAGAGGATTTCTGTAGTCCTTGTCCTGTTGATTTTAATGCAATGAAAGTTGGCAGGATCATTGTGATGCATTGGGAGATCTAGCAGGATCATTGTAGTCACAACAGCCACCATTTACTGATCACCTACCATATGACAGAGCACTGTGCATGACTTGTCTGACACTTTTACAAGCACCGTTCAAGTAGTAGGTTGACTCATGAGGAAACTGAGGTTCAAGGAGGTGAAGTCACTCACCCAACATGGCACACTGCAGATAGCAGAGCTGAGATCGGAATACAGATCTCCTTGACTTCAAGCCTTTATCTTTTTATACATATTATATCAAGGAGAGTCCTGAAGGAAATGAGAATAGAGAATTAACTTTTAAACTTTAAGAAATCAAAGCCGAAACGTCCTGTCCCAGCCTCCTGCAAGTCATGTACTTGAGTGCTAGCACTGAGCAGTACCCCAGCTATGAACTGGCTAAGCCCCTCATAGGATGATCTTGATGCTCTACTTGGGGTGCCTAAGTCCTGTGCAGTAAGTACAACAGAGGAAAGACATGAGAAAATGTGCCCCAGTAAGTGGTGGACAGCTGTGTGACCCTATTCTTGCTCATAGGCACTCCAGATTGGTGAGGAGAAGGGCCATATTCCTATTTGGGGACAGTTTCATTAGGCTGTCAGCAATTCCTTTGTGTGGCACTCATCCCATGTCAGGTAACAGACATGTGTTCATGGATTAACTGTGTCACCAGCAGCCATTTCTATCCATCCTTGTGAGCATCTGGCACAGAATTTTATCCATAATAAACCACAGTAAATATTTGATGAATGAATAATAAATGCACCAGTGAGGAAAAGAGAAGAAACTGAAAAGGAGATAGCATGGGGAAGGAGGGAGAACGAGGAACAAGATACTCCCCAAAGACCAAGTAAACCATCAACCATTTTTCCCCCTCCTGGGCTCTTCTTTTCTAAAAAAAGGAAAGGAGAAAATGGAAAATTGACAATAACTTCCATTGACTTTCTAGATTCCTGCTTCCCCCAGATATAGATTTTCTCCCCCCCTCCCTTATATAGATCTTCTTGAATCAAGTTGAAAGATTTCTAAAGTCTTTCTACAGTCTATTAATTTTGATGCAGACAACAAAGAGCTGTTGACTGGCCATTTAGATGAGTTCTATGCTCTGGGCTGGCAGTGGGTGTCCCTCTCACAGTCACCCTTCCTTGACTGTATGTTGTGTAGTTACCAATATTTATCTTTCCCTAAAATGATTTTATTTACACTCTGTATACATTGAGTACTAAGGTATTTACCAACTTGAAGATAATGGGAATATTCTTCTATGGCTAGTTTCAATAAAAATGGCAGGAGAAAACAGTTCATCATAATTTCAAGTAGGGAGGGCCCTTTAGGATCATGAATCTTTTTAAAGTTGTGCAACTGAGAGTCAGAAAAATTAAATGACTTACCCAAGGACACTAGCAAATTAGTAACAAGACCCAAGCCAGACCCTAGCTTGTATTCATTTCTTTGTTTTACCACATGGATTTACTTGGAGAAAAAGCCTGGAAGGAAGTCAGTTGATCAATCAGCTAATCAAATATTAATTGATTATCACAATCCTTCCCCCTAGCCATGAAAAGCAGAGCCTAAATTGCCAATTCATTTTCACAGTTAGGGATAGAAGATAACATGCAGAAAGTGTTAGCATTATTGGAAGCAAGGGCTACCTAATGTATAATGCTCATGTTTATGTTGATATTATGACCTATCATGCTCTTATTATAACTTGTAACAACTTTCAATTTATGAATGATAGTGACTTCATTATTAAATAATGAACTGGAGAATGACCTACAAACCAAGGGAAAGGTAACATACAGAAACATGGTCCATGAGGGAGGCCTGGTATGGTAGGAAACAGTGGAAAGAGAGAAAGGGAGAGAAAGGGAGAGAGGATGTAAAAGTTGTCAACTATCAACCTTGAATGTGAAACTTTAGCTGAAGAAGTACTTCAGCTATAGATTTTTCTACAGACAAAACCCCAATTCCTAAGGCTAGCCATGGAAAGGTCAAAACTCAATTTCCTTCAGCTGTGCAAGAGGAAAAGCATCTGTAAGGACAAGCAGCCTCAATAAAGGTGTATCCCAAGGTCTTGGCATTTAGGAACATGCCACATATTCAAAAGTTAGTATCCCAGAAAATGAAGGAAAATAAAAAAAATCCATCAATTATGGGACTCAGACCTATAGTTTAAAACCACTGACCTGATAAGATGTTGATGTCCATTTTTCAAGGGGGTCCCCAGCTTTTAATTCCCTCTTAGAAGTTCTAATAGGTATGGCTCCTTTTTGCTCATTAACTGATTTGCTTCTGCTTTACTTTGGCTTCCATATTTGAGAATGAACTAGACATCAGCATAGTGTCACACACGGATCATGACATGCATTTTGCAGATGAGAAACAGATCATTTTAACTCCAAGGCTTTGTTTTTCCCGATTCAACCCTGCAGAGACCCTCACAATCAGCCCAGATCATTGCTATACTCTCCTGGCCACGGGCATCCACCAAATTGTGGACATAGGGCCTGAGTAACTGAGAATGGCATGAAGAATCAGGCCCTTAAAAAAGAAAGACACTAATAGGTGAACTGAAGAGAACATCCTCTCTGAAAAGGGCTCTCTGAACAATTGGACTAAATATCAAATTGGCACAACCTCACATAGAATAATTGAGGAGGTCCAGATGTGGTTAGGGAGCCAAGATCTTGGGTCTATATAGAAAGAAAAATGTTCTCTTATCATAAACAGGACTAAAAAAAAAGACAAGTTCACCCCAGAAAGTCTCTATCTTTTTAGGGAGAAGCTGAAAAGTTTTCCCTGAAGGGGATTTGCATGAAAAATAAGCCAAGCTCCTTGGGTTAAGAAATAAGGCATCTTGGAAAACTCTAGAAACTATGTGAGAGCCATAGGTAGCAGCCAAGAGCAAGATGGGCAGATGGTCTGACACTAACCATGGGCAGATGAGAGTGGTGTCAGGGGAGAACCCAGCTGGCCTTCACTGGGAGTCAAACTCTCAACTGAGGGAACTCTAAGGTGACCCTAGAGGGAAGCTGAAGACCAGGTCGGGGGCACTGCGACTTGGAAGTGTCCAAAGGCAAAAGAATATATGACCTGGGGTAAGGGGCTACAGACAGTGTGCTGGGCCCTCCCACACTGGGGTAATCAGACTGACATTTCTTTCTTTTTTAATTTTTAATTTTTATTTTTTAGTTGTAGGTGAACAGAATATCTTTATTTTATTTTTATGTGGTGCTGAGGATTGAACCCAGTGCCTCACGCATGCTAGGCAAGCATGCTACCACTGCACCACAACCCCAGCCCCAGACTGAAATTTCTTTTAAGTGGGGGTGTCACAGTCCATCTACTAGAAGTGGTTCCAGAGTTCAGGTAGAGCTTTGAGCCAAAGAGTTGGTCTTGTCTCAGTATCTGCTCCACAGATGCCTCTGGCCCAGGGACCAAGGCTACGACACAAAGGGAGGTGTCCTGATCCACAGAAATCCCTGGACAGACTCTTACGTTGACTTCTGAGCATAACTGTGTGTACCTGGAAAACCTAGAAACTAAAATGTCCCTTTATTTCCCAAGATAACCATCTATACATCTTAGTATGGATCCACTCTGATCCACTCTGGACAATTCTGGACCCTTCCACTCATGAAAAGAAGAAATAGGCAATCTTTCCACCTGTCTGCTGAACATCTCCACTTGAGGTCTAATGGGTGTCTCCATTCTCATGTGTCCAGCTGCTAATTCCACCTCCCTCCAGACCAGCTCCTCCCACTGTTCTCCGTCTCAGCTGAATGGCTCCCCCACTGTCCTATGCTCAGTCCTGACATTTGAGTTATGCCTGACTCCTCTCTCTTTTACAACTCAAATCTAATTTTTCAGTAAGTCGTGGTGGCTCCACTTTCAGGATGTTTCCAGGATGTGACCTTGTTTTGTCACATGCCTCTGATGCCACTAGCCTGCCCCTCCTTGTTGTCGTTTCCAGCCTGGAGGATTGAAATAGCCTCTGAATGATCTCCAGCTTCTACCTTTCCCCTCCAACTGTGCTCCTCCACATACAGGCCAGAGTGCTCCTCGGACAGTATAGACAACATTGCGTTCTCCAGGAGAGTGGAGAATGAAATCTAGAATGAAATCAAGGTCCCACGTGTGGCCTGAGGGCTGGTTTGTTCACCTCCAGGACTTCTTTTGGTGCCATGCTTCCTTCTGCTAGAGGTGCACAGTTGCTATCCTATGACACGGGGGACATAGTTCTGTCTCAGGGATCCTGCAGATTTGTTCTCACTGCCTGGAAATATGTATTACTCCAGAAATGCCCAGGATTTGCTCCCTCACTTTATTTAGGTCTCAGTTCAAATGTCATCTTCTCTTTGGAGAAGCCGCCTCTCCCGCTAGATGAAACCTGCCCCCCCTGCATACCCTGTCACTTTGCTCTGCTTTTTCCCAACACTTCTCACTTCTTGATATTATTTCATTATTTTTATTTTATTTGTTGAGTTCCAGTCTCTCCCACTAGAACTTAAGCTCCCTGGAAGTAGGAATTCTCAAATCTCTTGCCCCCACCCCAAAGTCTGCTGTGTGGTACACATTCAGTAACTGCTTGTTGAATTAACGATGGATGAATGAGAAGCAGAAACTCATTTCTCTCTGTGATATGCATGGGTTCTGAGGAAACTGAAGACTTTTGGGGGTAACAGCCTTCATTGACCACTCTTTGGCTGCAGTGGCAGATCTGTACCCTTGGTCTCCTTCCTTACAAATAGTCTTCTTACAGCCACCTGAGATGTCCATCCCTGCAGCTGAGCTCATGCATCTCTGAAGCCTTCCCACCTGCCGGCTTTCAATCCCCTCTCCATCTCCACCCATCACCCTTAAAACGTGGGCTGGCTTCCCGTCTCCTATGCGAAGCTCCACATATTCATGCTTCCTAGCTTGGTCAGGTCAAGACCAACTCCCAAATGGAAATTGCTGATAATGAGGAGGGAAGGGCTGTTAAAGAGGGGCAGGGGAGGGGAGGGAGGGCCTGGGGAGAAGTCGAAGCTAGGTTGGCAATCTCTATCAGGCTCTCAGGATTTCTTGCTCAGCAATGACCAAGTAGAGCCACATCTTGCTGCCTTCCCTGGGGCAGGTGGTGGTGGTGGTGGGGTATCCAGGTGCTGTCCCCTGGCTCTCCTGCTGTATCTAGGTTTCCCATTGCAGAGTCCATTTGCTTCTTCATCCAGTGATGTCAAAGAGCATTAGATGGATCTAGCAAAGGAATATTTTGTAAAGCTTTCGATCCTGAAATGGAATTATTCAAAATATGTAGCAACTCTAGAGATCATATCAGCTGTTTTCTCACTTTATCAATAAGGAAACAAAGGAGCAGAGATGCTAAATAACTTGCTTGTGATCCTGGAGCCCATGAGGTCAAGCTAGGACTCAAATCTAACCTGCAGTCCAGTGTAGCTCCTGGACCACAAGATGCTTCAAGGACCCATTCTGCCTCACAAACATGTCCAGTCCCCAAAATGCACATGGGGTTCCTTCTACTTTGCACATAATTCCCTGAAATGATCAAGACTATGAACATATCCCATTTGCCTAAAATTGCCACATAATAGGTGTGGTGGCACACTTCTGTAATCCCAGCGATCTGGGAGACTGGGGCAGGAGGATTGCAAGTTCAAGGATAGCCTCAGGAACCTGGTGAGACCCTTCTCAAAATTAAAAAAAAAAAAAATAGAAAGGGCTTGGATATAGTTCAGAGGCAGAGCACCCCTGGGTTTAATCCCCAGTACTACACATACATACAAATTGCATATGGACCTGTTATATTTATCCCAAATTATCATCTTCTTCCTCTCTCCTTCATACCACATCCCCATTCTTTTCAATTCCCAAATCTCCTAAACTTTCAAATGACTATTTAGAGTTTAGGCATCAGTTCAACCAATCCAAAACTTGTGGAAGATATCCTTTCCTTTGTCTCTCTTGTTGGAAGAAATTTCATTTTAAAAACTCAGCAGTGAGCTCTTCAATAGTAGAGCAAAATGTAGCTTCAAAACTCAGCTCCAGACTAAAGAGAAAATTGCACAGTCCAGGCCAGGTGGAGGATCCTGTGTGACATGTCACATGTTATGGTTGGAGTTTATTTCAGCTCCCTGGGTCAGGACCTCCTCCTCCACCTGCACCTCTCAGACAGGCAACCCCAGGGAGCCACAAATGGTTGAAAAGCTCTGTGCAAGCCTCCCCTCCTGGCAACACGTGAGGTGGTCATTTAACAGATAGCCCCATATGACTTGGCCTCTGCAAAGCTAGTAATGAATAGTATTTCCCCCAAATCTATATTTCAATATTTACATTTTTCATTTATTAATCCAATTAGGAATATTCCCTCTAGGAGAAGAATAAAGGTAGGGGAAGAAAAGCAAGACAAATGGGCAACTCTGGAAAAACCCATCTTATTCACAAGTCCACTGTTCCCCTGGGCACTGCTTATATATATCGCCTGTGAGCAAATAGATGCCTGACTTGGTGCAGATAGGAGAGCATCTGCTGTTCCGAGCATCTTTTGAATACTCCCAAAGACCCCAGCTGGTAGAATCTCTTCCTTCAAGAAAAACTGTACCAAACCTTTTCTTTTTTAATCTGATCATATCAAATTCAATGAAAGTATTGCAAACACAAAACATAGCTAGAAAGCACCGCACAAAACATAGCTAGAAAGCACCTCAATGCAAGAGCGAGCAGGCATGGGCTGTTTAGTTGGCTGACTGGTAGTTATGAGCATTCAATGGGTTAAATATCCATCTGTGTGCATCAGCAACACAGCAGACACTGTGGCCTTCACTTCAGCCCAGAGCCTGGCCTGCAGTAAGCTTGGGATCAATGCTAAGCCACAAGGTTGCCATTTGCTGTTCCCATCACTGCTTTAGGGATTGCTGCTCATCCTCAGGGACCAGTTCTCACGCCACCTCTTCTGTTAGGACACCAGTGCACCCCCTGAACTCCTGTCCAATTTGGTTATGCTTCTTTTCCCTAATGTTTGTGCCTATTTTATGTCCCTTACTGGATTGTTCATACCACGTGAACTCTGATTTGTGTTCACCTTTTTTTGCTATCACCAAGGCACACCGCACACAGTGACTTGAACCTAGTAGGGATATAATAAATAAATGATGAGGTCCTGGAAGTTGATGGTCCCCATGTTTTTGTGTGGTGGTCATTTACATCCATGTCCTAACCCTTATATTGTCACTTCAGAGATGGGAGAAAGATGTAATAAACCAGATCTGCATGTGGGAGGGGGAAGTCTTTTTCTTACTTGCCTTCATGTTTCATTTAGCCTTCTTGGGTTTTGAGACCATAGAAAGGATCTTGATCAATTAAAAAAAAGAGAAACGTGTAAGGTGCAAACATAAGTTTCCAAAATTATAATTTTGGCACCCCCAAGATGAGTAATAATTCCTGTTATAACTACCCCACAGGACTATTGTGAGGCTCAAATAAGCTAATGTGCATATGAAAGCTCTTTGCCAGGAGGAAAGCATGATATGGGTGTAAGGTATTATTATCCCTTTAATCTTTCTAGTCTCATAATGGAGAAAAATTTTCCAAAGACAAATTGGGAGCTCGTTTCAGTCTCTCAGCTGCCTCTTGCTACATGATGTCCATGATAATTAAATGCTGCAGAAGACTCTGGCTGAATCCAAATAAACAGCAGCATGAAATAAATTTGTCAACCCTCTAGCGCTGCTGAGGACAGGAGCTTCAGGTTTCAGGGACTCATCCCCTGGCCAAGATGCCAATTTGCATAAGAATGCCATCCTGGGTGGGACCTTTAGTTCATGTATCTGCTTTTCTGTGGAGGGCCTTGCTGCAGGAGGCTGTGGTCGTTTGCTGTGATGGTAGAATACATCCCTCCTGAAGAGGATGTAGGGGAACTCCATCCAGACCTCCACCTGTTGGGACTGGAGGACTCTTTCTCCAAGCTGCTGGGGCTAATGGTGGCTGATGGCTCTCAGCTGAGTCTGGGCAGTGCTCTCAGCCCCTTGGTCAGAGCCTCACTCCCTTTCATATCCAATGACTGACAATGATGGGCAAGGGGTGGCATAAAGACCAGACCCCTTGTCTCAGGATGGGATAGCTCTGAAGTCTCCGGAGTCTCCCATAGGATATGCTGAGATCAGATGCAATTGAATTGCTGCTCAGCTTGTCCTTCTGCTCAGGCATGTTCCTTGTGCCTCACAGGTGTCCCTGAAAATGCTGCTTGATAAGCTCCTGCATAATGATCTCTGAGTAGCTCTGCCTGGGACTCCCTCAAACAGTTTTACTGTGAACGGGTTACTGGTCTGCTGGGATGGTGATGCTCTGAGCTAAATGAAAAACTCAGTGAGTCCTGCCCCAGTCCATGTGTCCAAGCCAGCTGCCATCTGCAATTACTCCAGAGATAGAGAGGGGAGTGCTTGGCAAGTTTGGGACTGGGGCAGTCAGGGTTGGGACCAGGAAATAAATAATAGAGTCTTTGAGGGGAGCAGTGTGCCCATCTTGCTTTAACATTCTGAGGACACATTTCTCTGATTTCTTGCAATGCTGATTGAAACACTATGTTCTGCAAAAAGAAGGGCACAGAAGCCCTCGATGAGAAGGACTTCAGTGGCTGAATTGCTGAACAGTGATCCGAGGTTCTTCATTCCCATCTAGTTGATGGCACATCCCTGGCATTCGTGTCCGTTTCTGATAACTGTCTCAGGGAAGGCCAGCCAAGCACTTTCACTATTGTGCTATTTCCATGAAAAGTCACACTCAAGGGCTCTCAGAGGATTATTCCAGATACAGACAGGAAGGCCACTCCTGAATGCCACTCTGCTGGCTTTGACGTCTGTGCAGATGTTCTCAGAGATTCTATCAATCTTTCTGTATTTTAAAAGTTTATTCTACTAAATTAACTTTAACAACCAACTGAAACTCTTGCTTTCTTTTTTCTTTTTTTTCAGAAGAGGCCATTGAGCCAGAATTGTGGGTCCAGCCCTTTCCATCCTGTAACTGGGCAGAAGAAATTTAAGATCCTATATCCAGTGTACCAAACCACCTTGGCTTTTAGTCCCTACATGATCTCAGTCCCTCAGATCCAACAATTTCCCCCGGCCTTGTTCCATTTGGCCAAGTCCTTGGCGCATGCCAATTTGATCCTCACTTTGCCTGCAAGGACATCAGCAAGTCCAAGAACAGGATGACATATCCCGCATCTTTCAAGAACTGATGGCTCATTTTTGAACTCAAATTCCTGAAGGCAGATGTTGGCTTCTATTTGGTAAGATTCTTCCCCGGAGCTGGTTGCTTCCAGCCTGACCATCCCCCTGCCTCTGGAACTTTCCCCTGCTGGAATTCTAACTGTTCCCAGCCTTTTTTTTTTTTTTTAATTTTTTTTTTAGTTGTTGATTGACCTTTGTTTATTCATTTGTTTATATGTGGTGCTGAGGATCGAACCCAGTGCCTCCCACATGCGAGGCAAGTGCTCTACCACTGAGCCACAACCTCAGCCCCTGTTCCCAGCCTTTTGACCACACTCCTCATTCACTGAGAAACAGCTGGACAGGACTGCAAACATGATCTGTTTCAACCATTCAATCATGCTTTGCTGATAGTAAATCAGGGACTTGACTGAACAATGCCTCAAATTCAGAGCTCTCCCTTTCTTCTGTTAAACAAGAACCAATCAAAGTTGAACATTCCAAAGAATTTCTCTCAAATGCTAATGTCCAGAGCTTTCGTACAGGTCTTGGGAGACTTCTTCAGATTTTTAAAATAACTGTTAGCTAATGGGGAGATGAAGCCTGGCCATCATTGTCAGACAGCAAGGAGGTGACAGAGGATGAGAAGGAGGTACCCACATGTTCTCAATTCCACTGCAATGCCAGCTTTCCCTCTGAGTGGCATGGATGCCCCAGCTGCCTCCTAATTCTGTCTCACCATGAGGCCATCTCCTCGAATACTGTAGCTAGGACTCTTGGCTAGGTAAAACTGAAAACAAGTTTCAGGTTTGTTTGTTTTTTTCAATTCTGGAACAATCTAGTTGACCTTATAACACACACACACACACACACACACACTTGTGTTTCCTGGGCTTGCAATTAGCTAAGAAGCTCTGGACAAATCATGGAAACAGGGCTCAACTCTCCACCCAAAGCTTTAGAGTTTCTTTGCAAAGCAACTGCTCTCCCAAGTATTGCTGGTAGATCCATCCCTGACCCATATATTGCTGACCATGGATCCTGGAGCCAGTCTTGCTCTGTATTTTCCTGTAATTGCACCCTTACAAACCAATTAGCCCATGGGATGTTGCTATGGTTTGAGTGGCCCCTCCAAATCTCATGTTGAAATTTAATTGCCATCATGACCATATTAAAGAGGCAGGAACTTTGGGCTTTGATTGTGTCACAAGGGCAGAGTTGTTACTGTAGAATTGGGTTAATTATTGCAGGAGTAAAGTGGGTTCCTAATGAATGGATAAGCTTGACTCCTATCCTCTCCCCCTATATGATGCCTCCCACCATGCTGTGACATAGCCAGAAGACCCTTTCCAGATGTGCCCCTCAATCTTGGACTTCCCAGCCTGCAGAACTGTGAGCCAAGCAAACTTCCATTATTTATTTGTTTTGTGTAGTACTGGAGATTGAACCCAGGTTTACCAGTAAGCTACTTCCCCAGCCCTGTTTTTTTATTTTTGAGGCACGGTCTTGCTAAATTGCTGAGGCTAGTCTCAAACTTGCCAAGGCTAGCCTCAAATTTGTGATCCTCCTGCTTCAGCCTCCTGAATTGCTAAAATTACAGGTATGAGCCACCATGCACAGCTAAGCTATTGGTATTTATAATTTGCCCAGTCTGGAGTCACATTAGAAAACAGTAAGACAGATACCCTACTAGGCTAGGTGCCCAAATGCATTGGAGGAGACTGAGGCTGCCATTTGTAGACTGGAGAAGGCCCAGACAACAAAATCTGGGGAGCCCAAGAGGTGTGACAGATTCGGAGCAAAATGGAATCAGCAGGGATAAAAATAATTCTAAAAGTGCCTTGCTGAGAGCTCCAAAGCCACTAATAGCACCCAAAGCACCTGCAAGCTCATGACACACTAGTAACAGTGACTGCAGTGCTGTGGCAGAGGAAGAAAGGACAGAAGCAGAGTCAGGTGCTTTGGTTGAGCCACTTCTTGAATATTTATTGAAGCAGGTAGTATGGAGGTGTCTGTCCAAATAGCATCATCTGACCGTGTGCTCTACTTAGTTGTTAAGCTAAACACATGTGAGTATGTCAGAAGGGATGGGGCTCACCCAAGGTTATTGGAAGGGCTTGGCGAGAGGGCCAGGGAATCATGCCACTCTTAGCCAATGTGTCATCCATTGTCATAGAGAGCCCTGATATCTGGGGGGCCAGAAAATGCTAGTGGGACCCCAACCATAGGGAAAGCTCCACAGGGGATCTGAGAACCACAGGCAGAGCACGCTCCTTCCCGCACTGGCCAGGCCAGCTGCGTAGAGTCAATGGGGCGCTCTCAGCCACGCACAATTTTAAGAGGAAAAGGCACCTCCAGGAGAGAACAGAACTGATTAATGCACTGCAGCCTTGGAGGAGATGAACACGTGGACAAAGAGGAACCAATCCGTGTAATTTATTTAGACTTTCAAAAAGGAGTCCCACCACAGGCAATTTCCACAAGTTACCGTGGAACCTGGGTTTTAAAGGACCAGCTCTTGGAGGTTAATGCCGATGAAGATACCTATATTTTCCTGGTGCCAGTGGCACACACCATGGATGACTCGTGATTTTTACCCTGTAGAGCAGTTTCTGTCGCCCCTGAAGAGGCGATCTCTTGTTCTTCTCCTTCTGAATTTCCATTTTGTTCCACATTCAACCTGGTGTGGAATCATAGGTGATAATTATGCATGTCTCTTATCCCCGTAGACGCGGAGCTTGCCTTGGACAGGTACAATGTCTTGTTACTTTTTGTATCCTACTTCTGGCTAGGATTTCCTAACCCTAAGTCAGAGGAGGCACGACGACTTCAGACCCTTGGTGCTAACCACTGCGTTCTACTGCTGAAGATGTTGTGCGCATGCGCCAGGTTCAGCACCTCTCGCTCCCATGGTATCTCAGGGTCTGCTCTTCCTACGCCCGCCCTTCTTGGTGGGCAGCCCCACTCTGCTGCCACCTTACTGCTTCCTGCTTGCTGATTTCCCTGTCATCCAGCTGTTAGGCCGGGTCCTCTCACCTCAGATGAACCTGCCCTTTTACCTCCTCAGGGAGGCATCCTGAGCCTCCCTGCCCACCTGTGCCAACACCCCCCACGGCTCAGACTCTGCAGAGCAAGGTCCACCTGCGTGCGGAGATATTCACGGCTCCTACTTTCCCAGCTCTCCAGCTTCACCCTTTGGGCCACTCTCTGTCCCCGCCTCTTCCAGCATTGCTGCTCCTTAGACACATCTCGAGAGCTGTCGCTCTTGCGCCTATGACCTCCCGTCACTTTCCCTCCTATGATGAAATCCTACCTGTTCTTTATATCTCAACTCAGGTACTGTCTCCTCTGAGAAAATTTCTCTGAACCCTCAGTCTGGTCCGTTGCCTTTCCTGTGTGCTCATTAATCTACGCATTCAATGAATGCTTTTTTTTCTGCAGGGTGGGGGGTATTGATTCTTTTTAGTTATATATGACATTAGGACCCATTTTGACAAAATCACAAAAGCATGGAATGTAATTTGCTCCAATTCAGTCTCCAGCATATCCCTGCTCTGCTCCCCTTCCTCAACTCTACTGATCTTTCTGAAATTTATTTATAGTTTTTTTTAATGGTGTCTTGTGGATGTACTTGATGTTGGCATTCGCTGTAGCATGTTCATGTATGTTCATAGGAAAGTTTGGTCAGATTCATTCTGCTGTTCTTTCCTTTTGGTATCCACCTTTCCTCCTCCTCAATCCCTATGTCTACTCTACTGATCTTTCCTCTACTTTGATGATTTTCCTTTCCCTTTCTCTCTTTCCTTCTTTCTCACCCTCCTTTATTTTGGATTAGCTTCTGCATATCAGAGAAAACATTGATCTTTGACTTTGGAGGACTGGCTTATTTCACTTAGAAGTATAATCTTCAGTTCCATCCATTTACAAGCAAATGCCATAATTTCATTTTTCTTTATGGCTGAGTAATATTCCATTGTGTATATATACCATTTTCTTTATTCATTCATCTATTGAAGGGCACCTAGCTTGGTTCTATAGCTTGGCTATTCTGAATTGTGCTTCTATAAACATTGATGTGGCTGCATCATTGTACTATTCTGATTTTAAATCTTTGGAATATAAAAAGGAGTGGGATAGCTGGGTCATGTAGTGGTTCCATTCCTAGGTTTTTGAGGAATCTCCATACTCTTTTCCACAGTGGTTGCACTAATTTGCAGTCCACCAACACTGTCTGAGTGTTGCTTTCCCCCCACATTCTCACCAACATTATTATTTGTATTCTTGATAATTGCCATTCTGACTGGAGTGAAATGAAATCTCAGTGCAGTTTTGATTTGCATTTCCCTAATTGCTAGAGATGTTGAACATTTTTTCATGTATTTGTATTTCTTTTTTTTGAAAAGTGTCTGTTTAGTTCTTTTGCTCATTTATTGATTAGGTTTCTTGTGTGTATGTGTGTGTGTGCAGTTTTACTTAGTTCTTTGTATATTTTGGATATTAATGCCCCGAGGAGCAGGTGGCAAAGATCTTCTCACATTCTGTAGGCTCCTCTTCAGGAAACTATTGTTTCCTTTGCTATACTGAAGATTTTTAATTGGATGCTATCCCACTTACCGATTTTTTAAAATTTTATTTCTTGTTCTTTAAGAGTCTTGTTAAGGAAGTCAGTTCCTGTGCCAACATGCTGGAGTTGCATAGTTTCTGGTCTAATTTCTGGTTTTTATCCACTTTGAGTTAACTTTTGTGCAGGGTGAGACATGGGGTCAAATTTTATTCTTCTCTATATGGATTTCCAGTTTTCCCAGCACCATTTGTAGAAAGCTATCTTTTCTCCAAATTGTGTTTTTGGCATATTTGTCTAGTCTCACATAACTGTGCTTATGTGAGTTTGTCTCTGCGTCTTCTATTATCCTCCACTGGTCTTCATGTCTGTTTTGGTGCCAGTACCATGCTGCATGTGTTATTATAGCTCTGTACTATAATCTGAGGTCCTGTATTGTGATGCCTCCTGCTTCACTCTTCTCGCTGATTGCTTTGGCTATTCTGAGTCTCTTATTTTTCCAAATGAATTTCAGCACTGTTTTCTTCTCATTCTGTGAAGAATGTCATTAGTATTTTGATAAAGATCTCATTGTCATTCAGCAAATGCTTATTAAGCAGATACTATGTGCAGGCATTTCACTGGGCTAGTGAATACAATAGTGCACAAGACAGACAATGTCCCCGCACTCATACAGCTGGGCATCTAAGGAGAGGTACAGATGCATTTATGAACAATTATAAAAAGTATGATAATTATTAAAATAAATGTTTTTTCTTTGCCTTGCAAGGTGGATGGTGTATCTTGAAAGAAATATAATGGACACTATAATATCTCCATCAACACTTATCTATAGTATGACAAATACCGTATTGTATAATAGTTCATTTTAATTTTTAACTTGATAACTAAGTCTAAATTATACACAATAATTTACATGTATTACCTTCTTGTTGATTTGTTTACGACCTTCAGACAATTCTCTGAAAGTTCACGTCTTAGTAAATGTTAAGAACTGTTGAAGTAACTAATGGTCCAGTTCTCCCAACTAAGCTGTGTTCCTTGACTCTCATCTTTATGATCGTCGTTGTAATAGGTATGAAAGAGAGCCTTAATAACTGTTGAAGGGATCAATGATTCAGAGGTTATGCTTTCTCTTATGGCATTGGGAGGCAACGGAAGCAGGAAATCAAACCACAACCAGCCAAAGGTTGATTCTCTTCCATGTACAGAGTTTGATTCATTCAACCTACACTTTATGGCTCTCACTATGTGCCAGACTCGAGTGGCACGGCCCTTGAGGAACCTGGGAGGTAGGTGCTGTGAGTTGCAGATGGTGAAGCTGAGGTACAGAGAGGTTCAGCCACTTGGTAAGGTCATACGGCTGTGGGGTGACAGAGGCAGGATTCGGGGCCAGTCTTCTAAGCCCATGCCTGTAATCACCACGTGGTAGTGAGACCTGTGTCAGCCAGCAGGGAGTCAGTGTCATCAGAATATTCTCAAGTGACCCAACAGCAAAGATGCCCACCATAACCTCCCTCTCTCCTTGGTGGAGAATGTCCTTCAAAAACAAAGCAGGGACAAGCTGAGTGTAATCCAGAGGGCTTGTTTTTCACACTGCTGCAACTGAGAGGGCTCGAGTGTCTACTTTGTAAGAGAGGAAACTGCTCACAAAGCCATGAGATTATATTAAATTTTATTGTCATATTAAACAATATGACATATTAAAAATGTAGAGAAAAATGTAATAAACCTACAACAATCATCAACGCATGGCTGATCTTTGTCACTACCATCTCACTCCCCCGTTTTATCACCTGATATCATGTGATTTTATACTGGCATTTAAAAATATTGTATTACCGACTTAGAAACTGGCTACAACTGAAATAAAGACACTTGAACTGTAGACTTGTCTCTGTAGTTTTCTAGCTCTGGGTTCTTGGACAATACCCTCTCTGAGCCTCAGTTATAATGGGCATGAAATATGGATAATAACTCTTTTACTACATGGTTTTCAGGATTAGATAACCCAACACATGTGAGAGCAATATTTAAACTGTAAGGTCTTGAATGAACCTTGGTATAACCTTGTTCCTTTCTGTCCCATTACAAGGACAATTCTTTTTGTGGGTCATGTTGGCTAGATTATGGTGACAAGTTGTTTGGTCAACATCAGTTTAGATGTTGCTACAAAGTATGCTTTAGGTGTGATCAACATTTACAATCTGTTGACTTGAAGTAAAGCAGATGCCCTTCCATATATGAGTGAGCTTTATCTCCTCAGCCAAAGGTCTTCTAAGCAGAGATTGCCTGAAGAAGGAATTCTGCCTCCAAACTATAACATCCTGCCTGTGTCTCCAACTTTTGGACTCAACCCTGCAACATCAACCTATCCCATCTCTAGGCCTGCCGTTGGCCCTGGGGATTTCAGATTTGCCAGCCTCACAATGATGTCTGGCTTCAAGTTGGGATTGGCCAGTGGGAGACAGGAGGTGATAGGAGAGATTGGGGTGTTTCGTCTCCTTCAGAGGCAGATGGTCCTGTCCACCCAGGTGGCCCTCTCCCCTCCCCAGGTCCCA
>PVHX01013416.1:0-54772 GCA_004024805.1 Geosciurus inauris | reverse complement strand
GCCATGGGTTTAGAATGATATTGGCCTTGGGTTTAGCATAGATAGCTTTTTCAAAGTTGAGGTATGTTCCTACTATCCCTAGTTTTTCTAGTGTTTTGAACATGAAAAGGTGCTATATTTTGTCAAATACTTTCTCAGCATCTATAGAGATAGTCATATGATTCTCATCTTTAAGTCTATTGATGGGATGAATTGCATTTATTGATTTCCATATGTTGAATCAATCTTGCATACTTGGATGAGACTCACTTGATTGTGGTGCACTATCTTTTTTAATATGTTCTTGTATGCAATTTGCCAAAATTTTATTGAGAATTTTTGCATCAATATTCATCAGGTATATTGACCTGAAGTTTTCTTTCTTTGGTGTGTCTTTGTCTGGTTTTGGAATCCGGGTGATGCTAGCTAGCCTCATAGAATGATTTTGGAAGGGTTCCCTCCATTTCTATTTCATGGAATAATTTGAGGAGTATTGGTATTAATTCTTCTTTGAAAGTCTTGTAAAACTCACCTTAGAAGCCCTTTGGTTCCAGGCTCTTCTTGGTTGGTAACCTTTTGATGGCATCTTCTATTTCCTTGCTTGAAATTGATCTGTTTAAGTTGTGTATGTCCTCCTGATTCATTTTTGGCAGATCATATGCCTCTAGAAGTTTTTTGGTGTCTTTGGGACTTTCTATTTTACTGAAGTATAAATTTTCAAAATAGTTTCTAATTATCTTCTGTATTTCAATAGTGTCTATTGTGGTATTTCCTTTTTCATCTCAAATTTTAGTAATTTGAGTTTTCTCTCTCCTTTTCATTAGGGTAGCTAAGGGTTAATCAATTTTATTTATTTTCTCAAAGAACCAGTTTTTGTTTTGTAAATTTTTTGAATTGTTTCCTTTGATTCAATTTCATTGATTTCAGCCCTGATTTTAATTATTTCTTGTCTTCTATTTCTTTTGGTGTTGATTTTTTCTTCTTTTTATAGAGCTTTGAGATGTAATGTCAGGTCATTTATTTGTTGACTTTTTCTTCTTTTAATGAATGAGCTCAATGCAATGAACTTTCCGCTTAACACAGCCTTCATAGTGTCCCAGAGATTTTGATATGTTGTATCAGAGTTTTCATTTACCTCTAAGAATTTTTTTATCTCCTCCCTGATGTCTTCTCTTATTCATGCATCACTCAATAGCACATTACTTAGTCTCCAGGTGATGGAGTAGCTTCTATTTTTAATTTTATCATTGATTTCTAATTTTAATTCCATTATGGTCTGATAGACTGCAGGGTAGTATCTCTATTTTTTGTATTTGTTAAGACTTGCTTTGTGGCATAACATATGGTCTATTTTAGAGAAGGATTCCTGTGCTGCTGAGATAAAAGTATATGCACCTGTTGATGGATGAAAAATTTTGTATATGTCTGTTAATTCTAAACTATTGATTTTATTATTGAGTTCTATGGTTTCTTTGCTTAGTTTTTGTTTGGGAAGATCCATCCAGTGGTGAGAGAGATGTTTTAAAGTCACCCAATAAAGTGGACTTCAACCAAACATAGTCAGAAAGGATAAAGATAGTCATTTCATACTGCTTAAGGGAACCAGTTAGCTTTCTTAAGTCGACTTACTACTTCTTAATTAAGGAACTAAAATTTCCCAGAGGCCATTGTTATAGTTCACATCTGGAATGTTCCCCAGACTCTTATATTTGAAAGCATTGTCTCCAGTGCAACCATGTTCACACATAGGTGGAACTTTTAGAAAATGATCGGATCATGAGAGGGCTGATATCATGAGTGGATTAATCCACTTTTGGATTAATAATTTGCATCAACTAGTGGGAGATGGTGAAAACTCTAGGCAGATGGAATATTGTTGGAAGAAGTAAGTCACTGGGAGGCATTGTCTCTCTGTTTGTGCTTCCCAGTTGTCATGAACTTGGCAGGTTTCTTCTGCAATGCCCTTCTAATATGATGTTCTGCCTCACCTTGGGTCAGAGCAATGGAGCTGGCCAGCAGGGACTGAAACTTCTGAAAGAGGAACCCAAATGAAGCTTTCCAGACTCATAGAGATGGCAGCTTAGAGGAAGCATGTGATTCCCAATTGCTTTGTGGTTTTATGTTCAAGCAGTAGAAGTATTGCTTCTCAGTGAGATGGGTGACGAAATTCACTGAATTCAACATTGAAAGTAAAATCATAATAGAGATACAGAAACTCAGGAGTTTTGAACATAGAGCAAGAAATAATATGAGATATGTATCAGCTCTGCCAGCAGAAGTATTAGTGCTATAGGGTCACTGCAGAGTGCTGTGGTAATAGGCAGAAAGGCAGAAAAGCACTGAGAATAAATTTAGCATAAGAAAACCTGTGGAACAGAAAGGGAAGTTGAGCTTAACTGACTCAGAAATGAGTCAAGTGCAGCAAGCTGATGATTAAAATATGCTCCAAGTTTCTTTGATGGTGACAGGAGAGTTGAGGCAGGACCCATTTGGAAGTGGCTGTCTCACAGCTTTCGGTGGTAGGAACTTGGGTCCATATAAAGTATTGCTAGACTGTACCAGCAAATGCCTGCCATAGGGTCCAGAGTATGCCTAGATGACTGTGATGAAACTGGCACAGAGAGGATTGTGCCCAGGGGAATCAGGCTGTGGATGCCAAGGGGAGAAAGATTTTCTTTCCTTTTGTTTCTGGCAGCTTATGAAACCAACTTGGATGAGGCCAGAAACTGGTCAGGCAGGTGTGTTGACACTCCAGGTATGATGCTGGGAAGTCCACATTCATGCTGGTGGAATATGTGAGACCTGAGGAGACAGTTTCCCAACCCTACGAATGGAATTTTCAGACTCTCCTTGAGACCCAGATGTCCAGCAAAGATTGGCATCTGTCTAACAACAGGGGATGTGTAACTAATCTGTCTGGAATAAATACTACCCTATAAAATTCCAAAAAAATGGTCAGAACTACACCCCAGCCCCTGGAACTTCCCATTTAATACTCTATATCAGCTTCACTCTGAGTGAGTCCACTTCCTCTATCCAGACAAAATTCCAAACATCAGTACTTCCCAGTCTGTTCCTCCTCATTCTTGGAGACAGGAGGTTGAGAGCTATAACAACCAGCTTCCATTTCAGACCATGCTAGTTCAGGCAGCTTGGTAAACAACACAGAGAATTTTGATTTAACAATCTGCAGCCTTTGATATGATATCTGCAGCCTTTGATCTAAGGGCTATAACCCTAAAATAAATGGAAAGAGGGATGCCACAACATAGGCAATGAAGAATGAGTATAAAAACTATAAATAGTTCTGAACATCTTAGCAAAGTCCAAATAATAAAAATTTTTAAATAATAAAAATTTCCCTATATATCTATTCCCATTCTATGTGTTCTTGCAATGATTGTTTTGAGGATACAGTGCCCCCCCACATTCACACACACACACACACACACACACACACACACACACATATACACACACTATATTCACATCATTTTTGTTTCATTTTTACTGTTTTTCCACCTGTTTGCTTTTAGCTTTGTTTGACTTTGGAAGGGTAAGGTTTTATATTTTGGGGGGGGGTTGGGGCGAGGGGTTGTTTGTTTTGGTTGTTTTTTGGTGAGTTAAAATAAATTTTTGATTTTGTTAAAAATTTGTTCTTGCCTTTGTTTGTTGCTCTTCTTATTTCTTCTTCCCTTTCTTCCCCTTCTAATAGCCAAATTCTCTTTTCTCTGTTGTATATTTTATAACTTTTAGTATTTTCTATGACTTTTTCTTTATAGCCAACCCCTGCTATCTTTCCTCTTCTTCCTGTCTGTTCCCTTTGAATATTCAAACTTTCTCTTTCTAATTTTCTTTTCACATAAAGAACTGCAATTTTACTATCTTTTAGAACTAATTAGTTTCTATAATTGCTGCACCTCAGCATTCATGTTGTTGTAGTTATTAATAACATGGAGTAGTTTATACCTGCTGTTTAAAGTTAGATCTAATTTGTGGCTGTTTATTTTTGTTGCTGATGTTAAATGCTAACCACTTTTGTGTGGCAATTAGTGTTAGAGATGTCATAGTAGGCACCAGATATTTATTTTAAGGCTGTATGTCTGTCATTACTGTAATTGCTATAGCTTGCTCTCTCTTTTTCTGAGCATGTCTGGGAAGTGACTGGGTCCCTACAAGTACACTGAGTAGCAACGCTGCTGCTGGGCTGCACCCATAACTCAGCCAACTGACAGTGAACTCCAACAATACTTTAATACATAGAATAGGGGATGAAAAAAATCAGAAAACAATGACTAGTCTTTAAGTAGAAACAGTTAGTGGGGGGAATCTCAGGTACCCTCCTGGACCTCTCCTCATTCATCAAAAACAGAGAGATGTCCCAAGATGATAGCTCAGAGAAACCCATAATGTTGCAGGAATTCTTCAAAAGTAAATTAAATCAGCAGTTCTATGGTAGTACATTGATCAGCATTTCAGCAGGTTGAAATTAAGAGATGATGCTGAGCCTGTGTTGAAGATACAAGTACCAATAACACAAGATCCACTGCAGAAAAGACAACTATACACCAAAGGACACATGTATAAAATATAAAAAAAACCTATTTCAGCAGATGTCCAAGTCTAAGACTTCTGAAAATATAAAAAAATATGGATATCTGACTCCAAGACAAAACAATAAGAATACTTAGCATAGAGAATATGGAAAAAATATTAAAATCCACAAGAGAAAAGCATCAGATGACATTTAGAGGTAAACCAATAAGGCTCACTTCTGACTTCTCAACACAGACTCTAAAATCAAGGAGTGCATGGAATGAGCTATTCTAAGCTCTGGGAAAAAAAACCTTTCAGCCAAGACTTGTATATCCAGGAGGTTATCTTTCAGGATTGAAGAGAAATAAAGTCTTTTTATGAAGAGAATAAATGAAAATAATTCATGACCACTAAGCCAGCACTTCAAAAAATACTACATACAGATATAGTATACACAGAAAAATTAAAATTAAAAATAAATCCCAGAACTCCCAAATGTATAAAACTCTCTAGAAGAACAGTTAACTAAATGAAAATTAAGACCAAATTAAATATAGGAACAAACCAAAATGGAAGTAAATAATAAACTTTTTACCAATTTATGTAATGAATGTAAGTGGTCTCAACTCACCAATTAAAAGACATGGAATGGCAGACTGGATTTAAAAAATGAGATCCAGCATTATGTGATTTGCAAGAGACTCAACTAATAAGCAAAGACATCCATAGGTTGAAAGTAACAGGATGGAAAATTATATTCCATGTAAATTGGAATCCCCCCCCAAAAGCAGGAGTGGCTATTCTCATATCTGATAAAACACATGTCAAACAAAAATTAATCAGAAGAACCAAAGAAGGTCACTACACACAGGTAAAGGTAACAATCCAAGAAGAAGAGAAAACACTAGTAAATATTAATGCATGTAATTACATGAAACAAACACTTCTTGATACCATATCCCATATAAACCCCAATACACTAATCTCAGATGATTGTAAAACACTTCTCTACAAATGGACAGGTAATCCAGACATGAAATCAACATAGTTTTGACCTAAATAATACTATATATTACATAGACCTTACAGACATATAGAATATTTCGTGCCAAAACAGCTACATTTACTTTTTTCCCAGCAACCCATGAAAAATGTTTCCAAAATAGACCATATTCTAAGACATAGTGAAATTCTCAGCAAATACAAACAATTGATATAACTCCATGCACCTTATCAGAACATAATGAAATGAAATTAGAAAAAATATCAGGAAAAATTATGAAAACCACTTACACAGGAATTGAGCAACAGTCTTTTAAATGAAGAATGGATCATAAAGGCAATGAAGGAAGAAATTTAAAAGTTCCTAGAACAAAGTGAAAAGAGTAATATACAAAATATTTGGGACACTATGAAGACAATTAAAGGAGTTCCACAGGAAAAGAAGTCAAACTCTCTTTTCTAATGACATGATTCTATTTGATGACCCTCCCAAAAAAATAAAAAGCTCCTCCATCAGACTTCTAGTGATGGAAAATTTTTCAGTGAAGATTCAGGTAGAAGATCAACAAATGAAAATCAATGACTCTCTTATACTCCAATAATTAGTACACTGAAAAAGAAATTTTAAAAAACTATTTTACTAACAATAGCCTTAAAAAGATAAAACAAAACATTAAGGAATAAATATAACTAAGGATATGAAACACCTATACAATGAAAATTATAAAACACTAAAGAAAGAAATTGAAGAAAACCTTAGAAAATGTAAAGACCTACTATGTTTATGGATAGGTAAAATTAGTATTGTCAAAATGGCCATATTGCAAAAGTCAATCTACAGAATCAATGCAATCCCCATCAAAATATCAATAACATTCTTCACAAAACTAGAGGGGGAAAAAAGTCCTCAAGTTTATATGGAAGACTAAAATACCCACAGTAGAGAAATCTTGAACAACAAGAGTGAGGCTTGGCAAATCACAATACTTGCATCTCAAATCATATGACAGAACTATAGTCACAAAAACAGCATCTTATTGGCATAAAAAGATATAAAGACCAATGAAATAGACAAGGAAACATAGAGAGAAATGCACATTAATATAGTCATCTGATCCTTGACAAAGAAAGGTACCAAAAACGTTAAGTTGGAGAAATGATAGCTCTTCTAAAAAATGGTGCTGAGAAAACTGTATAGCCATATACAGAAGAATGAAACTAGATTCTTACCTTTGACCCTGCACAAAAATCAACTGAAAGTGAACCCTGGAAGTACATATTAGATTAGAAACAGTAAAACTGTTAGGGGAATAAACAAAACCATAGAGACAAGCCTCCAACACATTGGCACTGGCACTTATTTCCTTAATAAGGCTTGTAAAGATTAAATGCTATTGCATTAGATTAAAATGGCAGAGGAAAGAAATATGAGCATGAAAAAAGAGCCTACAGAATGGGGAACAATCTTTACCAGCTACTCTTCTGATGGGATCAATAACCAGAATATATAAAGAACTCAGAAATTTTAACATGAGAAAAAAAATCAACTCATTCAATAAATAGGCAAAATATCTAAAGTGGCATTTCACAAAGAAAGAAATATATGGCTGACAAAAACAAAAAAAATGTTCAATAACCTTAGCAATCCAGTAGATGCAAAGCAAAACTACACTGAAATTTTATTTCACCCTAGTAAGAATGGCAATCATGAAGAATGCAAATGATAATAATTGCTGGTGAGGATGTATGTGGGGGAAAGGTACATATACACATTGGTGATGAAACAGAATTAGTATAACCACTTTGGAAAACAGTATGAAAATTCGTCAAAAAATTAGTAATGGAAATATGTCATCTCACTTGTTGGTATTTATACAAAAGATCTAAAATTAGCAAAATAGAGTGATACATGTATTCCAATATTTGTAGCAGCACAACCATAACAGTCAAATTATGGAACTATCCTAGAGGCCATTAATAGACAAGTAAATAAAGAAAATGGGGTTTATGTACACAATGGAGTTGTACTAAGCCATGAAGAATGAAATCGCATCATTTACTGATAAATGGATGGAATTAAAGAACAATATGCTAAAAGAAATAAGCTAAATTCAGAAAGTCAAGGGTTAAATGTATTCTTTCATACATGGAGACTAGAGTGAGAAAAGGAATAAAAAGGGGGATTAATGAAAAAAGAAGGAAGAGTAGAAATAGAAGCAGGGGAGTAAGAGTGAAGGAGGGGAAACAAAGGGGAAGAACTGGAGAATAAAGTTGAAGAAATTAAACTATATGCATGTATGAATACACCACAAGGCATTCCACCTTTATATATAACTGCAATGCTTTAATTAAAAAATACTTACAAAGGAAAAAAAACAATAAAATAGGAAAAAAGAGAAAGGGGGTAGAGAGAAAGAAAGGGGAGTAGATAGTACTAGGGATTAAAATGGAGAAAACTATCTTTTATGCATTTTTGAACACTTTAAAATATTTCTAAATGAATACTTCAAAATATACTCCACTATTATATATATCAATGCACTAAAGTTTTTAAAGAAATATTCCACACTTAAAAACAAATCATCAATAAATCAATAAATAAAACTTTCCTTGCCCAATTTGTATGAGATATTTTGGTCACAGTGATGAAATGTTGACTAGCATACCTATATAGTATAAAGATTATGCATTGATATATGAACACATGTTCCTGTTCTTATTCTGAAACCTACATTTGCATTGATTGTACTGATTATTCTCCATGGGTTACCAAAAATATGTAGTGGGAAATAGTTTTTACCACAATGTGGGTCATATAACCACTACTATTTACGATAAGACAATTATAAACTCCATCACATTTAAAATTGAAATTTATTTTCACTATAGAAGATGAAAACCTTGAATGAAAACATTATTTTATATATTCAAAAATAATTGAATTGCAATTATATGTAATGTACTCAATGTTAAAATGTGAAATATTGCAAAGCCATGTCTTTGCTGACATGAAGATGATTGCTACGCTGTTGTAGATGGAATACCAAGATTCCATAGTTCAATCCTAGAGGCTTCCCTTATTTTTATTTATTGATTGCTTTGAGTGACTTCTCATTAATTCAGAATTCATATTAATTTGAGAAATATATTTTTACGATTTAGTGTCTACTTTCAAGTTACTTTGCCTTACATACATTGGAGACTTGTGAAAATTCCAGAACAAACTGTCTAAGATTATCTTACATGCAAAAAAAAAAAAAAAAAAAAGCATTACTTGCAGGAAATACTTGATAGAATCATTACCAACTGCTTATATATTATGGTTTGTCTATTAAAAACTATTTCTCTATGGGGAAAAGTCTGATATATAGTTTGTGTGTATGTGTGTACACAAATATGTGTTGACACATGTGTATACATACATATGCATTCTAGTCCTATTTTACTTTTACATTTCAAATGGAAAAATAAAACATGAAGATGATTGTGTTAATTTTCCATTGCTGTGACCAAAATGCCTCATATAAACAACTTGGAGGAAAACTTTATTGTGGGTCATGGTTTATGATGTCTCAGTCCACAGTTGACCAGCTCCATTGTTCTTGGCCTGAAATGAGGCAGAAATCATGGTGGAAGGGCATGGCAGCAGTAAGCTGTTTAGCTCATGGCAATCAGGGTCTGAAGAGAGGAGAGATAGGTGGGAGAGTTGCTTAAGAAAACTCCTTGGCAGGCCCCCAGAAAACTACTTACTCCACCTCCCATAATCCATTGAAATTATCTGTCAAATGGATCAATCCACTTTAATCCACTGACCAATTTAAAGCCCTCATTATCCAATCATTTCCTAAAAGCCTCAACTGTGGGCATCGTTTGGTTGGGACCAAGCTTTAATACATGAGCTTCAGATAAACATTCTAGATCCAAATCATAGTGATTATACTAAAAATCACATGTTGTTCACATATAATCTTCTGTAAAAATCTTTTCCTAATAAAAATTTTTAATATAAATGCTTTTTTATTCAAATATTTTAGTTCATTTAAACTTACATTTCAATATAACCAGATTCCATATTCCTGCAAATTGTTGCAACCAATCTGGAAAGCAGTATGGAGATTCCTTAGAAAACCTGGAATAGAACCATTTGACCCAGCCATCCCACTCCCTGGTCTATACCCAAAGTATTTAAAAACAGTATAGTACAGTGATGCAACCACTTCAATGTTTATAGCAGCATCATTCACAATAGCTAAACTGTGGAACCAACCTAGATGCCCTTCAATAGATGAATGGATAAAAAATACTGGTATATGTACACAATGGCATTTGCAGGTAAATGGACGGAGTTGGAGAATATCATGCTAAGCGAAGTAAGCCAATCCCAAAAAACAAAGGCCAAACGTTCTCTCTGATAAGTGGATGCTGATCCATAATGTGGGAGATGGCATGGGAAAAATGGAGGAACTTTAGTCAAAGGGGAGGGAAGGGACAGGATGGGACATGGGGGCAGGAAAGATGGTGGAATGGGATGGGTAACAATGCCCTAGGTTCATGTTGACTGCACATATGGTGTGACTCTATATTGTGTGCAATCAGAGAAGTGAAAAGCTGTGCTCTATTTGTGTACAATGAATCAAAATGCATTCTGCTGCCATGTAAAGCTGATTAGAATAAATAAATTTTAAAAATGCAGGAAAAATAAAAATGTTGTGTAAAAAAATAAAAATGGTGTGTCATGATTAATTTAGCTTCTAACTGATTTTTAACATTTAATATTTTCACTATTAGAAATTTGAGTTGGACCCCTTCATTTATAAGGCTTTTTCATCCTAATATTAAACTCTTCAAAATTGAATATTGATTAAAAATTGTGGATCTTTGATAAGATTCTCAACACATCAACTAACACCTTATTAACCTTAATATAATTGTAGCCTAAAAACTAATTGAAGCCAATATTTTTGCTAATAGTTGAAAATATGTAATTTTGATTGATGTGAAATCCTTAATTCTAAAACAGGAACATGTTACTGTTCATTTGAACTTACAAGTAATTTTGCAAATTGTTTTGAATGTTTTCAGTGCTGAATGCATAGTTGGTGAATTAATGAGATTTTTAAGGCACAGTCTTGGTCCTGCCTAGAATCTACTCCATATTCCATCAATCAAGGAAAACATATGTAGAGAAATATTATTGCCATAGTTCTGGTGTGGTCTGGGGCATTTCATCCTGTAATTGTTACCAAAATTGTGATAACAATGTAGGCTAGGAATACTGATATATTGATGTAGATTCATTTTGGTGTCAAGATCATATGTGGCATCAGAAAATGATTCCCTCCCAAGTTTTCAGTTTGTCCAACAGTATTTGAGGATTGAGATAAGGAATGAGCTCCTACCCAGTCCTGTAACTTTCCTAATTTGGTTACATCCGTGTTTATATAGAAAAGACAGATAAAGAACTACTGTTTCTCTATTTATGAGTTAGTATAATGAAATTAATCTTAATGATTAAATTTTAAGTGTATAATGGTTCAATGTTTTCTATGTAATTACCAATAAATTATCATTAATGGTATCCAAAATTACATATTTTATGCTACATATAATGATTAAATCTTATGGAAAAATATTGCTCACTATTGTTTCCACTACATTTTGGAGAATTTGAGCTCAAATAAATCAAATTAAATCTGGTTATGCATTACTAACTTCCAAAAACTTTTTTTTTTCTGTTACCAAGTCTGTGCTGTTCTTTTAATAATGGAGTATGCTTCTAAAACTCCAAGTGTACAATTTTCAAGGTTTTTCACAGTGGGATGTAGCATCAGATATCTATTTCTAGAACTTCTCTACTTCAGCTAGCTTCCCACACACTTTGGGTTGTGGAGATCATTAAAAATTTAAGCAATGGAAAATTATATTTAAAACCAACACAATATTCTAAGCAAGTGTCCCCCACCTCTTCCTTCTTCCTCTCCATGGAAAAGCTGCTATTAGAAGTGAAAATATAACAAGTTATTACATTTAGATGGATGTTTATGTTATTTAGTCCTTTCTGTGTACAAATCTTCTCTGAGAGATCTTTGACCCATCTTTTCTTGAATACTTCAGTTATCTGAAATCTATAGAAGCTGCCTTCTCTTTCCTGGACAGCTTTCCTAGAATGTCTCCTTGGTTTGAGCAAAAACATCTCTCTTTAGAACGTTTCTTACGGATTTCAGCTCTATTATAGTTCTCAAATCAAAATGTAGTCATAAACATTCTGCAGATAATACATGCTTCTGAAAAGCTAAGTGTTTCATTAAATTGAGGACTGGCACCTAATTTTCTTTTCTGCACACTGGGGCAGGCTTTGCCTTCTCACATATCTCTGCTTCCTGCTATGTTGTTTGTCAAGTCTGAAATGCCTTCTGATATTTTATTACTCCCATTCTCTGAACCCATTTCAAATGCATACTCATCCTTTGAGAATCCACTGAAACATTCCACTTCAGACATTTTTCTTTCCTTCCTTTTCACCCCTTTCCTGGAACACAGAAAACTATCTTATTTTCCTTTGAACATGCACAAGTTTTATGACAAAAGGACTATTTATGTGAGTAAAACAAACATAAAATATCGAGATATTGAGCAGGGCATGGTGATGCACACCTGTAATCTCAGTGGCTTGGGTGGCTGAAGCAGGAGGATCACAAATTCAAAGTGAGCCTCAGCAATTTTGTGAGGCCCTAAGCAACTCAGTGAGACTCTGTCTCTAAATAAAAAAATAAAAAAGGGCTGAGGATATGGCTAAGTGGTTAAGTGCTCTGAGGTTCATTCTGTCGTATCAAAAAGAGAAAAAAAAAATCCAGATATCAGCTGGGAGCTCTAAGTTAGAATTGGACAGGTATATTTTTATACTTAAACCATCTCAAAATATTACTTTCACACCATTAGTTGTAGTTTTTCAATTCCTGTCAGTTGTGTTTTAATCTAGGAAAACAACAGAAAAGGAAACATAACTGATCTAAAATATTGCTCTTACTTCAAATTGGTAGATTTTTCAAAATTATGATTTGAAACTACCATAAGGTTGAACATTAGAAAATATTTCTTCTTTGCTTTATGTGATACCAATGCTCTGCACTGATTGGTTTATATTAAATCATGTATTTACAGCATGGAGCACAACACCTCAAATAGAATCAAGTCACATAAATGTAATAACTCTTTAGGAATTATTTTGCTGGAGTTGGTGGCTCATGCCTGTAATCTTAGCAACTCAGGGGGTTGAGACAGGAAGATTGAAAGTTTGATGCCAACCTGGGCAAATTAACCAGTCCCTGTCTAAAAAATAAATAAAATAAAATGAAAAGATGTAGGTTGTGGCTCAGTGGTAGAATACTCCTGGCTTCATTCTTAAGTACCTGACCCCCAAAAAAAAGAAAAAGAAAAAGAGAAAAAAATTGACAGAGGAAACTCTGAGTGGATATATTTATTTTCTGTGCATTATAAAGGGGCTTTGTCATTATTGTGGGGTCCAGGAGGGGAGCTAACTGCCTTCTGCCTATTAATAATTCTTGAGATCTCTCTATGATAAGTAACATAATGTGCCTTAGTCTCCATATCACACAAAATTCAAAAAGGGCAGATAATTCTTTTTGCAGGCAAATTCAAACTATCCCAAGATTTTGTATTCCTCAGGACTGTATCTCTGGTTACTAGAATCCTGTCTTACATTCTAGCATTTGCTATATAACATGAACAAATACTAGAACCCTTATCTTTGCCTTGTAAAAATATGAACTTACTCAAAATACCAATAATTAATTTTTAATTGAGCTTCATTTTTTCTACAATACAGAGTTAAAGTGATAGGCACTCAAATTAGGAAGAAGACAAAAGAAAATAAATAAAAGGAAATGAAAACCTGAATATTTTTATTCATATTACAATTAACTTAAAAATATTCATGTATTCCAGGAGGCTCCACATGTAGCCTGACATTCCCTTTGCTCTGTACAGTCTTCATAGCATGCTTGGCTTTGTACTTTCTCTTTTTGTTCTTTTCTCCCATTTTTAAATGTCTTAAACTCAGGACCCCTTACTCAAGCTTTCTGCTTATGCTTGGTATTATTTGTCTCTTATCTACCTCTAGCATCCTTTTGCTTATTTAAATTCTACATATTCAATATTCAAGTTTGCTAATGTCAATTCTTTGGGGGAATTTTTAAAGGACTTCTTTATTTTTGCTCAGATTTCATTCTTGGAGATTAAAATGTGTTTTCCCTTCTATATATTTCTCCAAGTGTGTAATCATTTTTTGTATAAATTTGTGCAATCATTTAATAGCATTTTTTTCCGTCTAGATCCTAAATTCATTGAGAATAAAGTCTATGTCTGTCCCTTTTTAATTATGACTCCATTGTCTATGATGGTTGATAAGACAGGCTTAATAACCATGTATCAAATGAAGAAAGCAAAATGAACAAAAACTCTCCCAGCTACTTACTCATATGGCTACATATGAGATTTGCAAGAAGAGTGTGTGGCTCATAAACTTCTATGTTCCTTGCTTAATCCCTCTTTAAAAGGACTCTAGTGAGCGTGCTTAATCAAGCCACTTATTTAAATGTTAGCAATGAAAATATATTTCTGATTATTTATTAATTTGTCTAAGAAAGATTTGAGACAGGCATTGAATCCAAATTTTTAAAATCATATTTCATGAATAATTTAAATACATTTTCTCAGTGTTCATGTGTTTGCTTACTTAAACTATTTTGGCAGGTGGCATAATACTCGGGGTCATTCCATTCTGAAGTAGTTATTTCTTCCCTCTTAAAACAATACATAGTCTATTACTTACAAAGATGATACAGTTTTCCTCTAAAATCTTCATATCACTTCCCCTAATGTTATCATTTCACACATGTTAGTAAGCCATCTTTCAGTACCAAAGTCATTTAAAATCAGAATCTTGTGGCAGAGTCAAGATGGCAAATTGGAGAAAGGCTGCATTTCCAGCTGCTCTGTGGTTCAGGGTTTCAGCAATGGCAGTACTGCGTCTCACAAGTGAGTGAAAGTGGGAATTCACAGAAATTCTATATTGGACAGTCAGAGTTTCTTAGAAACTTAGAAATTTGGTTGCATTAAAAAATAAAGAGTATATTGGAGCTGAGCCAGCTGTGCCAACAGCTGCAGCACCAGTTCACTGCTGAAGAGAGAGACAGCATAAAGACAGAAACACAATAGAGAAATGCACAAACTTGGCATGGAAAAGTCTGTGTAACAGAAAAACAGCCTGCACTTAGCTGACCTAGAGACTGCACAGCAAACTGGTAAAGACAAGAGTCACCTTAAGAAGGCTCTGCTGCAGCTGCTGCTTTAAGAGCCCTAGAGGTCATGGCAAACATTGTCATACTGTCCCATCAAGCACCTACTGTGTGGCCTAAGGTGCACTTAGAAGAATATGAGTGAAACAGACATAGGAGATTGTATCCAGGGAATTCCAGTCAGAGCTATGGAGTGGAGTGCCACTCGCTTTCCCTTTGAGACTGGAAGCAAACAGCTGAAGAGGGTCTGCTGCTGAGCTAAACCAGCTAAGAGAGAGTGCATCTTGATCAACACAGATTGATATTGTTCAAACTCCAGTAATACTTTAATACAAAGAATAGAAAAGAAATAACCTAATGATAAGATACCAAGTAAGAATGGCTGGGGTCCCTCATGTCACACTCAAGGACATACACTCTTGCAGCAAAAACCTCTAAAGAACTAATGCTAATGCTCCTCAGATTATCCCATGTAACAGAAGGGATGCAACATTTAGAAAATCTTTCTATTAAGCCACTATCACACTCACACCAAAACCAGATTAGGACACATCAAAGAAAGAAAATTACAGACCAATATTCTTGATGAATTCAGATGAAAATATCCTTAGGATTGTACATTATGACCAAGTTGTATTTACCCTAGGATCACAAGCATGTTTTAACATAGGCAAATCAATAAGTGTAATGAACTAAATAAATAGAATTAAAGAAAAAAATCACATAATCTTCTCAATAGAGGCAGAGAAAGGTTTTGAAAAAATTGAGCATCCATTCATAGCAAAAACACTGAAGAAATTAGGGATAGAAGGAACTTACTCCAACATCATAAAGGCTATATATGACAAATCCAAAGCCAACATTAAGAAACATCTGAAAATATTTCCTTTGAAATCTGTAACAAGACTAGGATGTTTACTCTTACTACTCATATTCAATGCAGTTCTTGAAACTCTAGCCAGAGTAATCAGGCAAGAGAAGGAAATTAAAGAGCTACAAGTATGGGGAAAAATTTTTAAAAAAACAAAACTGAAACTATCTCTGTTACTGATGGCATGATTCTATACTTATAAGACCCAAACATTTTCCTGCAAAAGATTTTTAGAGCTAATAAACAAATTTAACAAAGTAGAAGCTTACAAAACCAAACACACTATACACTAATAATGAATCTGCTGATAAAGAAATCAGCAAAACAATTTCATTTACAATATCCTCAAAAAACACCAAAATAAATCCCTAGGGAATAAATCAAACCAAGAAATGAAAAACCTCTACAATGAAAATTAGAACATTGAAAAAAGAACTTGAAGAAGGCACAATAAGATGGAAAGATGTCCTGTGTTCATGGATAGGCAAAATTAATATTGTTAAAGTGGCAGTCCTACCAAAAGCAACATACAGATTCAATGCAATGTTATTCTTCACAGAACTAGAAGAAACGTTCCTAAAATTCACTTGGAAGTATAAAAGTCCCAGAATATCCAAAGCAATTCTAAGCCAAAAAAAGCAATGCTGGAGGCATCATAATACCTGGCTTCAAATTATACTCCAGAGCTATCTAGCAAAAACTGCATGGTACTGGCATAAAAAACAGACATATATACCAATGGTACAGAGTAGAAGACACATAGAAACACCCACACAAATACAGTCATCTGATCCTTTTAAAAGGTGCCGAAACCATACATTGTAGAAAAGATGACAGGAGATGGTTGATTGAAATGAAGCATATAAAACTCACAGAACAATTTTTGTTATTTTGTAAGATAAGCTCTATTATATGACAAGTATTTCTTGAAAATCTATTAAGTGCTGGACCATATATAAAAGTTAACACCTAGAGCTAACCACATTCTCAAAGTTAATTGAAGCAAAATTCTTCTACATGATTAGGCCATGTGGATTTAAATTTCTGCTTATTTCCTTGTCTTAAAATCTTTTCAATTTAATTTTGTTAGAGAGATTTGGAGATTAAAGAAGCTCGCACTCTCTCTCTCTCTCTCTCTCTCTCTCTCTATATATATATATATATATATATATATATATAATGTAGCAATTTTATGAGTTGAAAAGACATGTCTTAATTCTTGCTTTTATTTTGCCTCTTTACATTCAGATCCAGTATCCTTTGAACATCTTGGATTTCCCCTTGCATTTATTCATTTACTGATTTTTTTTTTTATTCTCTCTCTCTCTCTCTCTATTTTGCTGAGAAAACAAAGTCCAGAGAATTTTAGACCCCCAAACTTCTGGTATGGAAACCATTAACATTCAAGGATTTGATATTTCCAGTTGATTTTGATCCCTTGGGTATAAAATTTCATGAGACCTTCCTGGGTATTTTGCAAATTGTACTCTTTGTGATGCTATCAAATAATTTCTCCCAGAAGATCATTGGTTATTACTATTATATTTGGAGTCTATAATCTCAGTCCAATTAAATCAAAATTATTCCATAATTTAAAAATATTTATTTGGAGCATATTCCAGGTTATTAAACTATGCATTGTTTTAAATAACTAATTACTTAAGGAAGTAAAATTTTTATTTCATAGAGTTTTTATGAAAACCACACTTCTCTGTCTTAAGTAACCCTAATAACTCCAGTTACAGGATAGCTTACTTTTTTCCCTACTGTGCTATTCAAGGAAAGGATGGATTAATTCACAGAACACTAAAGAGGATGAGAAATAAATGAAAAGGAAAAAAATATCAGGGCATTATTTTTAAATGTCTGAAGGAAATAAGTAGTGAATGATCATTTCTGAACATGTGAGACTATGCGGAGCATCTGGTATAAACATTTAATGAAAAAGAAAAGAAGAAATTGACATCAACTTTTGCTTCCCATTTGTGGGAATTCTGCAGAATATTAGCCAATGTTAAAGGAAGCAAATCCTGGTGAATATACCCATAGCACATGATTCCCAGCTTTCTCTGAATAGTCAGTTGGCCAGTAACAGAGGTTGATTTGGAGTGAGTGACAGTGTGTCTCTAATATGTCTTTCTAGCATAGAAACATAATAGCTTCTGTTAGACCACTGGGAAGCAAAAGTCAATGGAGAGCAAAAGTAAAAGCAAGACCAAGAGAAGGAAGAAAACAGAGACACACATCAGTGAGAGACGAGAAGGCATGTGATTCCTAGGAGCTGACATTTAGTCCTCAAACTCAGCCTCCAGAGTTCTAACCACTCTTAAATACATATGTCTGAAAGATTGCAATAACCACTTCCATCACTCTGCTGCAAGGAGTAAAACCACTCAGACTACTCCAGTAATCATCCTTAACTAACACACCAGCACAAAGGCTGTTCACATATATGACTCAACAAATACAGGTTTGCAGAGCTGTGAATCTAATTAGTACAATGGTTTAAAACGCAAATTTGTGTACAAAAATTGAAAGGATAGAATATCATGCAAATATAAATTATTCCAAAACAACAAAAGAAAAATAATTCATTCTTTTATTTTGACCCTAAATTAAACATAGTGGTTGGTTTTTATCTTCAGGAGTATTTAACTCCGAACAATTAGTGATTCCTGAACAAGTCCAGCAGATCTCTTTCTGTACTAATTTCTGTACTATATTTAAATGGCACAGAGTTTAATAATCAGTCATAGCCATAATTACAGTTATATGACATACAGTCAGGTTTAGGGCACTTCTTTATGTGAAGCATCAACAGTGACAATGTATCTTTCTTTTCATTAAGAGTTCTAAAATTGTGTAAGAAGGGAACTACAGGGGAGTAAAACTGTGTGGGTCTTTTTTTTTTTTTTTGTCCTATGAATCTTTTAATCTTCTTTGAAAGTACCTAGCAAGCTCCCATGCTGTATCTATTTTTCTCCCATCGATACACTAACATAGATCTATACAAGTGTTAGAAGCAATATCTGACATTTCAAACAGGTCAGTGAACATATTTATTCTTCCCAAATAAATGATAGTAAAGATTTTGTCATTGAAAAAAAGGAAGGTGAGGTAGGGTCACCAGAAAGGTGAAATGCACAAATGACTCCAAATAGATCAAAAGAATTTGCTTGCTCTCGAATGTCGTCCCCCTTGGTATGCTTAGAGTGGGATGAACACTTATTTGAACATAATTTGATGGAACTAGGCGAGAGGGATTTTTACAAAGAGATATGGATTAATATCAGACTCACCTCCAAAGGGAGGTAAAGAATGGTGGATTGGACAAAGAGAGATTTAGAGGATCTAGCCGTAATTAGTGGATAAAGTGTGACTGAATCACCTGACCTCTTAACCTTTAAAAAGAAAGGATAAGCTTAGTGTATGATCTCTTCATCACTATAACAAAATATCCTGACATTTTTAACCTATTGGAGAAGAGGTTTATTTGGGCTTTGAGTTTAGAGGCTCCAATCCAGGATTGGGTGGACCCATTATTTGGGAATATGGTTAGGGTATCAGGTGGCAATGGTAAAAAACATATGGCAGAGAAAACCACTCACCTCATGGGCAAGAAGCCAAAGACAAGGAGAAAAGAGCTAGGGTCTTATCATCCCTCTCAAGGGCACATCTTCAAAGACCTAAAGACTTCTCAATAAGCCCCACCTCCTCAGAATTTCTCTACCTCCTGATAGCATCATCTGGAGACCAAAGTTTTAAAACATGGATCTTTGGGAAACATTCAGTATCCAAGCTATAGCACTTAGAATTTATATATATATATATAGACCATGGACAAGTCAATACTTTTGGTTTCTGCAATGGCTCCATAGGTATGAAGTATCAAAAGATGCTTAAAAGTGATAATTCTATATTTTACTTGTGGGCTCCAATCCCTTTATTTGCCTCATTAGCAGGAAGAAATTGAAGGGTCACAAAAAAATAAAGAGGGGAGGGAGGTTAGAATATAAAAGCCTGGTAAATTAAAATAATGTCTAAAAAAATAACCATTGCATGTTAAAATTCCAAACTTTCACTGACATTATTTTGAGACATTTTGGTCATTGCACCTCTTATGCTCATGTACAGGACTGTAATGTGCATAGTTACTGCAGAGAAATTTAGAGCCTATGAGAGCAAATGGGATAAATAAACCCTCAGCACTGAAAAAATCGCAACCAATCCTTGAATTAAATATAGAAAATTCTTTTGAGTCTAAGACATCAAAGAGAAGGAATCTAGAACTAAAAATGAGGAAAGAAAAAAGAGTCAGAAAGAAAAGGCAGGGTTGGGGAAGGGAAAGAAGCAATACTTAGAAGAAGTAGATATAAAACACTATTAATATGGCAAATGGCTGGCTCAAAGGAATCTCACCAGATTCAGCTCAGTTCACCATACAAAATATAAATCACTTTGTGACATGGAGCAAAGATAGTGTGTTATATTTATAAAATGTTAATTTAGTGGTTTGTATATCATAAACTCTTAATCATTCAAACACAACACAATGTATTTCAGTAATTTTCAGTATATAATTTCTTAGCAAAAGTGATATAAGTGTGTAAATATAAATAGATGCAAGATTTATAGTAACAGAAGAATTTAAGAATCTGCTGCAGATATGTGACTTTCTAGTAACTTCCAGTGTTGGCCACATGTTAACTTTTTTTATTTTTTTAAATTAAGCACAGGTACCCCTTTAGTCCTGGTGAAGTTAATGGGGATTTGAATAGTTCTTCTGACTGCTTCTCTTTCTACTATCATTTTCCCAAGTTGTGTACTAGTTACTAATATAGGTTCTTGAGATCTGAAACCTAAGAGTAAATACCATTCTGGTAACTTAATGGATATGTGGCCTTGGGCAAGCATTATTGAACCACAGTCTCTCTGGTTTTCTGTCCAATAAAATAGAAGAATTCAAGTCTTCTGAGAAGCATAACACAAAATAGGATTAAATGGACAAGGATTATATTACAGAAAATGTCTATCTGAGAAAAAATAGGGAAGGAGGCAGAAAAGACTGTGAGACCATCAGATATGATGTAAATATGGAAGAAAGAGGAAGATGAGATTGGGTTGGTGCATTGGAGATTGCTATGCTATCTAAGAAAGGTGCACAAGCCAAGAGGTGTCCTCAAGCCAAAGCTGTCCATCAAAGGAGTTCTATGTTTCCCATTATTAAATCTGTCTCAGGGTTTCTGACCACTCAGTCATTGACAAGGAACAACCTATAGTAGGTATGGCCCTTGGCACAAAGGTGGTGATGAATTTCAAAGTGCAGCAGCTTGAGCTCTTTGCAGCTAAAATTAATGTGAGACACGTTTTCTTGGCCATCACAAGTGAGAAAAAAGAGTCGCATTCATATTTCATAGGGAAAGCATTATATGATTGAATGCCTGTAAACTCACAGTATGAGCATTTAAAAATATTATCAATAATTACTCCTTTTTTTTTTTTTTGGTACTAGGGAACCTAGGGTACTTCACTCAGAGCCACATCCCCATCCCTTTTAATTTTTTATTCTGAGACAGGGTCTCACTAAATTGCTTAGGGCTCTGCTAAATAATGAGCTGGCCTTGAACTTGCCACATCCCTGCCTGAGTTGCCTGAGTTACTGGGATTCCAGCCATATGCCACTGTTTCCAGCATGACAATTATCAGTCTTAAATAACTTGGATAATTCTTTGAGGATGAGATTTTTTTATCCTTTTAGAGAATGCTAACAACAAGATTCTGATATATTCTTGCTCTGGGACTCTTGAAAGTATAGAACACACAATAAAAAAAGCTGCTGATAGGTTAATGGGAAACGGACACAAGAAAATAAGACCTTCGTAATGGAACAAAAATGTCTTTTCATCGAATTTGCAGTTGGTTTTATATAAGGCCACCCATCATGAAGAGGGAATCATTACTCTACAAAGGTATTTTGGACATTAAATTTTAAAGTCTTTAGAAAGTGAAACAATTCTCTCCAACTTGTTGCAGATATTAGTATGTTTATATTCTTTGTTTCAATGCAAATGGAAAAAAGCACACTTTTTTTAGACTCCATATCAGAGGACTAAATATGTAGGATCCCTAGTAAGAATTTTTTTGAGACATTAGTGCACTGAATGCAAAAAGAGAGTTTTTAGATTACTACAAAACACCTTATTTCTTTAAGGGGAAAAATAAGTGCAGTATGAGAAATAGTGAACAGGACCCAAGGAGACATGCCTGCTCTGTGAATTGCTGACCCTGAAGCCAAATACAGAACTTTTGCATTGAACTTTCAAAGCTTTCAGTAACTTTAGAAATGAATTTTGAGTCTTATATTTGACACTATCTCTGCACTGCCAAGACTAGAACAGCCAAGTTATTACATGGTGGTCACCTTAGAAGTTCAAGTTCCTGCCCCTTTCCTGAGTACTTTGATCATTTCTCAAGGACATACACAACTTGATTCCACTTGACTGGTCTGCCTCTGTCCAGGTACCATACTCTGTGTGTTGGATCCAATGCATCCTAGGAGGGAATGCTGAAGCACTTTGGATTTGATGAGACCTTAATGGAAAGTCTCCATTAGGCAGTGGTGTCTGAGACAAGTTATTCTGCATCTCTATACTTTAGTTTCTTCATCTGAAAAATATCATAAAATAGCTTACAGCTAAGAGATGGTGAAACATAGCAATGGTATATGCAGAATATCTAATGCTCAATGGCTGCTAAATAGGTAAGTGACTAGTATCCTCATTTATGTACAAATGAACACGATCTTTCTTTTACATTTACAACCTACAACTAACCCTAGCAATCCCCCCTCAAAAGTCAAGTAGTGTTAAGTTGCTCTTATTTGGAAATTTTATTGATGTTGAGAATACATTTATTTCTTTATTTAATCATTAATATCTTCATTCATTTATTCTTTCATTTTTCCATGTATAGAATTAGTGTAATGTTGTGTTAATATCATTTCCTTGGGTTTATTTATCAACTCTGCAACATATCAGCTGTGCAACTTGAGCAAGATCACTCACCCTCTCTTTGTTCTACTCCCTCAGCTGTAGAATGAGTATACTAACAGCATCTATTGAGTACCTGTCCCAGAGTAGGTGCTCAACAAACTGCTCTATTGACTCAAGAGAATTTGAGTATATACAGTGGGACAATATTTGTGACAGTCATGATCAATTTTTATTTTGTGTCTATGCTTAAGGATATTTTCTAAACAACATAGCTCTTGAGATCCTTCTGAGTATATTTCTAAGATTATTTAAATCAACAGTTTTGTCAAAGCAAATGTAATCAGAGCAGTGTTTGATTTTTGCTCCTCCTTTTTCTATCCGTCTGCCCTCTCATACTCCTCTGACATCCTCTTATCCCTTGAAAAGTGACCTATATAAGCTCCTTCTAAGCCTCTACACTTTTAGAATCATGTTTTCTCTGACTGCCAATCATAGTGTCTAGAAGCACCAGGGAAAAGACGGTCCACAGATTTATTACCAAGTCATGTAGCAGCATGCCTCCCAGAATCATTCACCATATTACCCCACAATGTTATTTCATTGGACCCAGACAAACACTCTTGGGGAAGGGGAACAGAAGGCCTTGTAAATAAACTATTTTCTTGTTAGAGTACCACTGCTTATTTATAATAAATATTATCTCTGTTATTTAAATAAGATATCCCTATATTATGGTTTTCATTCAGCATTTGGGTTCATTCCTTAGTCCTATATTTAAAATTAAATACAATAAAATTGATTAAAAAACTCCAATCAGATCCCAAAATCTCTAAGTAGAACATGTTTGAGTCTGATATGATAGGTATTAGACAGCTGCTGCTCATTTATGTTCATTGCAAGTAACAGTACCTTGCTTCAAGTTATTTAAGCCTAACATTAGTATCATTAGCATGCATATTTGATGATAACCTTAATTTAAATACTGATGATCTTTAAATTTTTTTCCTTAAAGTAGTTTGAATTAGAGTCCATCTTAGTCCTCTTGTGTTGCTATAATATAATACCCGAGGTTGAAAAATTTATAAAGAAAAGAGGTTTATTTATTTTACAGTTCTGAAAGCTGAACATCCAAGATCAGTTGGACCCATCAGGTGGGAGTCTCATGATGCTATGGCATGCCAGATGGCATCACCATCTGCACAGGAGGGAGCACAGATCTGAGCAGTGAGCAGCTCCTGTGGAAGAAGCCACACGTATAGTGTGGCCTCACTTGATAACACATGAGTGCAGTAACTTATGCACCTACTCACCTCCCACTAGTCCCCACCTCTGAAAGTTTCCACCACATTGTTACACAGGGACTATGCTCAGCATATAAACCTTAAAGAGACAAACCCGTATCCACAGGATATCAGGGTTCTTCTAAACTGGAGTCTGGTATAAATTCTCATGATTTGAGCCTACAGTGATATAAAATTGGGATCTAAATTAATTCAAGAATAAATTTGTAAATATGTTCAGTAAGGTAAGGTAAGGTAAGGTTTGTTCTAATTTCCACCATTAACCTCTGGTCCCCCCATCTGAAGAAGCTAATATGATTAATATATTGATGGAAGTGATTAAGTTGTATCCATTATAAATAGCATCTTTTTAGATTTTTTTGATAACCCCATTGGATTAAAAAGAACATGATCTCTCTTTATCTACAAATTTCTATCACTCAATAGTGTTATCAAAGTAGTGTCTCATGTTCACTGATATTATTTCTTTTATACTCAATTTAAAAATCACAAGCTCATTTTCAGAATTTCTTTTAATGCTCAATACATATTCCACGTAATGCTTTTTATGTTTTCCTAATACATCTATTCAATAAACTGATTATAAAAATATAAAACATGGTTATATTTTATTTTTGTTAATAATTATTCTTTAGTCTTTATTATAGTTAGTAGTCATTCTTTATTCTTGATGTGACATTGGATTTTATAATTCATTTAAAGTTTTAAAGTAATGTGGTTAACATGCTTATTTATAGAAAAATATTTTCAACTGAAATCAATTAGAATTGTGCTCATCCTCCTCCACTGGCCTTTCAGATCCACTCACCTTTCTTCTCCACAAGGGGCTCTCTTGTCCTGTGTTTTCTGTGTGGTCTCAGGGAACAGCAGCTGGAGACAGGAGAAGCAGAGTAAGGTCTGGTATGCATGACTCTGTGTTCCACATTTTCCTCTTGCTCATATCAGCATTTATTCCTGATTGATGTTTGTCATTTTTTCCCCAGAAGTTCATTTTGATCAAATAATTAAAATGTTACTTTTTTTTTTCCTTAACAGTAATATGTATGAAATCCTTTTGGCATCTGATATTTGGAAGGTGGAGGTTTCCTTTAAGCCAGTTGCTGTGAAGACAAGCAAATAGAATTATATGGTTAGAGACTTTTCCTCACATTTTACTTCTCTGGTTATAAACTTTTCTACAAAGTCTGAAATTAAAATCATTTTACGTGATGGAAGGTCATAAAGAATATCTAAAAACAACCACAACAAACCAGGATTAGTGAGAGTGTGGTGCAGGTATTTTAAGTATTTATATTTTGCCTGAAAAATGTATTTCAAGATAGACTATGGGTGATACTTAAAAACTCATTGGGAAAAAACAAGTTAAAAAGTTAGTTATTTTGAAAACAATATTTGTCAAAGTTGACAAAAGAATTCAAAAAGTGGAATACTGTTCACTTTAGCAATTCAAAATTGCTCCTCATTCCAAAACACATAGCCCTTGTCACTTATTTTTGTAAATGTATCTGTTTATGTTATTATATTTTCAGTTACTAATTGAGTTAGACCCAAGATATGCAGGTGGTCTCTCCTGGTTGAACGATCCCATCCAAAAACAGTGGCTTCCCTTTCTTCTTAACTTCTTTAATATTGATTGGTTATTTTATAATTTTGTAAGGTCTGATCATTGAAAGGACATTCTGTGAATTTGTGCCTCCTAAACTTTTTTTTTTTTTGCCACACCTGTGTTAGTCTAACTTACATTTTAATGATTAAGTGCTTTTTCAGAGATGATGTGTGAAATATATTCCACAGGGTGAAATGTGAGAATGGTGACTATGAGTCACAATTTTCAATTTACTTCATGCAATTACCCTAAGGAAAAAATACTCTAATCTCTCTCTTTTCTGATTTTCTTGAATACTGAGTTTAGCATTAATATTTAAGAACTACTATTTACTGTTTGTTTGATTTTTGAGGAGTTCATACATTCTAAATGAAAGCCACAGGGGAACGTATACCCCTTAAGTTGTCCTGATTTAAAATATAATGAAGTGGTTTTCATTAAAAAAAAAGTGACTTTTTTTGCCCTTTTCTAAGTATATACAATTAACTCTATATACCCACACATAGACATATGACTGTATATGTAATTACATGTGTATTTACATTGAACAATGACTTTGAGTATCTTCTGATTTAATTCAGAATATGCAAACAGATTAACTAGATAGATAAATTGAGATAGGAAACATTTTATTATCAAGGAAACACTTTACTAGAAGTGAATACTTGTATATATTTGGGAACTTACTCTTTTAGGATGTTCCCAATCATTATTCTTTATGATTTTAGGAAAAGGAGCTACCCCTCCAAAGGAAAATGCATAAGCTCTAGGAAAGGTCACCTATCTGTGCCTACATCAATAAGCCTAATATTCAAGATGGTGAATGTTTTGCTCTCCCTGTTGACAGGCTTGGGGAATATTACATATTATTAATATGGCTGACTAATTCCCAATTAGGAACTCATTAGCAGCTCCACAACTGTAGAGTTTGATGGATTTGCAGCCAATCTTGGAAAAGGTCATAATAAATGACCTCTGGCCCAAGACTTCCCATCTGTCTATCACTTAATACCATTGTTTTGTTCTGGAAAATATAATCATTTTTGCTTCCCCTTGAGAAAGTGCACAAGCCTCATTTCTCTTATAGGATTAGTATGTGTAATTAGATATTGATATTAATAAATGCATTCTTCAATTTAGATTTTCTCATAGGAAATGCCCATCCTCTATACCTCTTATTTAAAATATATTTTCTTTTATAGTTATGGATATGTGGAAAAACAAAGGACATTTTATTGATTCCCATAGCAACTGCAAAATTGTATAACATAGTGCATTCACTGTTTTTATGGGAAAACTTTTATATTATCAAAAGGTATGTTCTTAAAAAATTACTTATTGTCATTTTGAAAGTACAGAAGGAGAAATCCAGTATTTTGGGGCATATATAGAACACAATTCCAAAACACAGTATAAATCATTTTAATTTCAAATGAAACAATGCTGCACTTTAGTTTCAAACTACCTCAAACCTAGACAAATTTAAAAAGATAGGATGTAGTTTTTCTTTCTGCCTTGTTTCTCATTTGCTATTTGGTCAAGATTCTTATTTATAACGTACAAAGAGAGCATGAAGTTCAGTGGGGGGATATTTTGAAATCTATGTTACCCCATGGTGTCCAGAAACTTTCCCATTGGTTGTAAAGAGATATTTGTTGTAGATGGGGGAAATCGTCAAGAATGGAAAACAAATGATAGGGCAATTTTCAGTTTTTCAAACTTTCTATAAATAAGACCCAATAACTCCTATGCAAAATAATGTAGGGAGTTGTTTGTGATTTCAAGAGATGAAAAGTGGTTTTGTATATAAAAATTACAAAATGAATTAAAAATTAATTGGAGAGTCACATTACCAAGATCATTTGTTCTTTCTGTTTTTATTTATTTATTTTATTTTGGTTTCCTTTCTTTTTTCTTTTTTTTCCCCCTCAATGAGAAGTAATAATGGGTAATGCAGACTGAAATGGGAAAGAAGAGAGCTTTATATGGAAATATTAGAAAGACTGGAAACCAAATCTGAAGGGCTCAGAAAAGCACTCATCAATGAAGGAAAATGTAAGCTCAAGCCTAATATTCTGTCTTTACACTCATTTTATAGATTAATTTTATGCACATGGCTGAAGAAAACAGCTTGTGCAGTCCTCTAGTCTATGAAAAGTCAAAGGACATGTTAATCTTCACTAGACCGCAGACCTTTGCCTGTAATAGCTTATTTGCAACCACTTTTCTTTTTTTCTCAGTTTGATTCTGTATTCATCTATTTTTATATCCTGGTAAACAAGTAGTAGTTTTTTTTAAAGTGAAAAATAATACAGACATAGATTGTTTCATGTAAAATAAAAAGGTAGAAGTTAAATTAGTTATATTTGTGTCAAAATTGTAATTGTAAATGGAAATAAATAGGAAATAACTTTATGAAGCATATTACTGTGCAGTTTCACGGTATCTAATGTCCAAAGAAATTTGGAAAAAAAAGAGAAAGTTTTGAACTTCCAGTGATTAAATGCATCACATTGTAACACACTGTAAGCAAGTGAACAGCTGTTACCACCATAGTTACACAAAAGGTGGAGTTACTTAGAGATTAGATAACATTGAAAAGAGCTGGGAAAATTTCAGTTGACAGGCTTCAACCAGGCTGAGATTTTCTTCTAGGTAACTTTCCTTCCATGAACACAAATGGACAGGACAAACTGCAGACCATGAGTAGTCAATGTAAAATAAGTCAGAATATCTGGACAAAATAAATCACTCTAAAACACCAGAAACCAACTAATTAGTGTGGGAAAACATTTAGCCAAAGAAAAGAGGTTTATTTGAATAAAGTCTGTCTAGCACCATACTATTTAAATCATACTTGTATTATAAAATATGGTTTCTAAATTGTTTAACCTGTGTTTATCTTATCCCCACAAAAGTGACAAAGTTCGTGGAGGACAAGGTCCACCCCTCATAATCATTTAGCAGCTCCACACTTAATGGAACAATGATGATTTGAGAGCAGTCATTCCAAAAATACTCTATTACGCATCCAGTGGAATATGGTTATTAAGATGCTGCAATCATTGCCCTGAATTGACTGACATTTTATGTCTCTAACTTGAGATGATGTAGACACTGTCTCTGATCAGCAGTCACAAGAGACATGCAGCCAGTGCAGACATTGGCAGCATTTAAATTAAATGAATCACTCTGGAGCTATGGCCAAAATTACCCACCCATCCTTCAGAGCTGATTTCAAATGTCATTTTCTCTGGGATGCTTTCTCAGACTAGGTCATATTTTGCCATTCATTTTTCATGCAGTGTGTGTGTGTGTGTGTGTGTGTGTGTAGTTTAGGTAAATATAATTAAATTATTAACAATTGAATAATTTGTGAAAATTTCCTTTCCCAACCAAATAAATAAATAAGCATTGCAAATACAAAGAACAAATCTAATTGGCCATTCTCTTTTTTCGGTGCCCTTTCATAATATTGTACTTTGTTCATAGCAGGTGTTCAATAAATATTTGTGAAATAATTTAAAGGGACAATAAGTGGAGACTAGTTACTACTGCAACAATGCCGTTAGCTAGTGATGGGACCTTTCACTAGCCAGGCAAACACTTTGACCCTTATTCTCTCTTGGATGTCACCAAGTTTGAAGTGACGCTCAAATGAGATAGTGTGAACTGGAACTCTTCATTGCTCATCTACAAACTAGTTTGGGGAGATTAGGTAACTTTATTAATCTTATTCTTTAAATCCGTGAGACAAAAATGTTGAAAAACAGGCAGTATAATTTAGGGCACTTTGTCAGGCAACAAGAGAGGCAGTAAGTAGAATTCAAAGTTCACAGCTTGTTATGGTTTGGATACGAGATGTCCCCCAAAATCTCACGTGTGAGACAATGCAAGAAGGCTCAGAGAAGACATGATAGAGTTGTGAAAGTCTTAACCTAATCAGTTAATCAATCCCTGATGCGATTAACCAAGTGGTAACTGGAGGTGGGTAGCCTTTGGCTGGAGGAAGTCGTTAATTGGGGGCGTGGCTAGGGGTATATATTTTGTACCTGGATGGAGTTTTTCTCTGCTTCCTGATGATGTGAGTTACTTTCCTCTGCCACACTCTTCTGCCATGATATTCTGCCTAACCTTGAGCCCCGAGGAAGGGAGCGAGCTCTCTCTGGACTAAGACCTCTGAAACCGTGAGCCCTCAAATAAACTTTTCCTCCTCTACAATTGTGCTGGTGGGTCCTTTGGTCACAGCAGCAAAAAAGCTGACTAAAACACAGCTACAGCCAGGGTGTTGAAATTTGACAAGTTTCATCGCTTGCTGGCATTTGATTTGGGCAAGTTGACATCTTCAGGTCTCAGTTTCCTCATCTATGAGATGTTGTCAGAATTAAAGGATTAAAGCCCATTAAGTTCTTTTAACACTTCTGGATATTAAGTGCTTAAAGTTAGTATAATTAAATACTGTATTTAGAAATCTCACATAGGACTTATTATGGGGTAGGTCTGTTTAAAGACAAGACTATGGCAGGCAAATGAGTTTAAAATCTAGTTTAATTATCCAGGCAATATATGATGATGTTGTACCTCAGAAGAGTTGCAAAAGATGTGGAGAAAAATGAAGGCAGTTAGATTTCCTATGTGGAGATTCAGTGAAGGTTGATAAGTTACTACATACAGGGGATGGTATGATGTACTGGTTTTTCCTTGATCAATTGGATGGATGTTGGTGGCACTCACTGAGATTAAAAAACAGCAGGAATGGATGAGTATGTCTTGGATCTAGTTAGTTAGAGCTGCCTGTGGGACGTCCAAAGAGATCTATCCAGGAGCAAGTTTGATAAATGGGTCTGTATTCTTAGCAACAGAGCTGGAAAGAAGAATGAGTGATAAATGAAAGATAAGAAAGGAAAACAGTGGGAGGAAGTTTGAGGTCACCAGTGGGAAATAGTTAAAATGGAAAGTTCTCCAGTAGTTCATATGCGGATGAGGAATGAGTTGGAAGTAGAAAGGCAATCAGGATTCCTTAGAAAGGAGGAGATAGAATTCAAAGCATAGATGTAGGCCAAAGTAATGCCACCTCTGTCATTAGAAGAAAGAAGGTTTGAGGAAAAGTACATGGTATTTGCCAGTTAAGGTAACATGTAATTTTTTTCTTTCTGATAGAGTATTAGTTTTCTATTGCTATGTAACAAATTGCAACAAACACAGTAGCTTAAAACAACATTCATTTATTATCTCATAGTTCCGTAGATCAGAACTATGGGCCCAGCTGAATTTTCTGCTCAGGGTCTCACAAGGCAGGAACAGTGGGTTCAACAGGCTCATCTCTTACCAGAGAAAGAATCTATTTCCAAACACATTCAGGCTGTTGATTGATTCTAATTACTTGTTATGGTAGGTCTCATATCCCTATGTTTTTGCAGGCTGCAGACTAAGGTCTCTGCTCCTAGAGATTTCATACAATCCTTCATTCATGTCCCCTCCATCATCAAGCCAGCAATGACACGTAAAATCCTCCTTCCACTTCGCTTCTCTCTGCCTCTTTCCTCACACCTCCCATGCTTCTGCTTCTGCTTTTAAGGCTTTTGTGGTTACATTTAGTCTGTTCAGATAATCCAGGATTATCTCTCTGATTGAAGGTTAACTGATGGGCAGCCTTAATTACAACTACAGAGTCTCTTTACTATGGAAAGTAACATATTGTCCAGTATTATAGCACATGGAGTTTAGAGTCTCAGACAATAGGGAATGAAATGTTCCCGGGGACTGACATTCCACCTACCCCAAATCATGGTGTTTTTTTCCCTTCTGGATAAAGAGAATTCTCAGCACCTATTAATAGGGAAAGTGGAAGAGCTAAAATTACTGATAAATTTATTTTTTACAAGTAACATATAAAAATATTTATTTTGTTTAAAAATTCATTTCATTAAAATTATCCATTTGTTTAAACAGGGGAAATTATCTTTGGCCTCTTACCCACAGCTCTCAATATCAATCAATTTTTTCTCCTAATCACATAATTAATCACTATCAATTTGATGTGTGATGCAAATACATTCAGAAATATGCTGTATTTGTTTTTGTATAAGTGATATGAGGAAGAATATATCACTTTCAATTTGCCTTTTATTTATTTTTATTTTATTTTATTTTTTTTTTGGTACTGGGGATTGAACTCAGGGGCACTCGACCACTGAGCAACATCCCAAGCCCTATTTTGTGTTTTATGTAGAGACAGGGTCTCACTGAGTTGCTTAGTGCCTCGCAGTTGCTGAGGCTGGCTTTGAACTCGTGATTCTCCTGTCTCAGGCTCCCAAACTGCTGGGATTATAGGTGTGTGCCACCACACCTGGCTTTGCCTTTTATTTTTTCTTAATATTTGCACAATACCTTTTCATATTAACATATAATCAATCTCATGTTTTATTTTTTTAAACATTTATTTTTTACTTGTAGGTGGACAGAATATCTTTATTTTATTTTTATGTGGTGCTGAGGATCGAACCCAGGGCCTCACACATGCTAGGTGAGCACGCTACCACTGCGCCAAAACCCCATCCCCAATCTCATGGTTTATACTACTGTATATGAATGTCAGTTTAAATATAATAAAAATAGAAGCTAATTTAAAATTAACTGTTGTCCCCATTAACAACTAGACATTTCTATTTTTTGATATAACAAATAATTCATTAACATTATTTATATTTCTTAATGTATATATGCAAACATAAGCTTAACATATTAAGTAAATATGAACTTTTTAATGAAAATGGTATGTACATTTAATACTATTTCCCAATTGCCCTCAGAATAGTGGTACTAATTGACGTTCCTACTAAGAGTATAAAACTATTCATTTCCTCTCAAATTTTTGTTATCCATTGTGATGTCTACCAGTCTGATGAGTCAAAAACTGTATTTTATTTTTTAATAAAACATTTTTGTGAATTAAAAATCAGGATATGTGAATTTTAAAATTATTTGCTTTTTTCAATGGATTATCTATATCTCAAGAATTTATGAGATTATTTTAATAGTTTCGATTTCAGTATTTTCTGCTGTATAGTTTATAAATGGGACATCTATGTGTGTATATCTTCTTTAATATATTTTTTCTCTTGGTTTTTCATTTTTTAGGACTTATTATTTAGTAAGATCTTGTTGTATACAACAATATAACTAAATTATATTCAATTTTCTTGCTACCTCTATTTCTATGCATATATATGCAGAATATGACACATAATTAATAACACATGGAATTACTTATTGTGACACAATTTGTGCTTTATTTTTTGGAGTTTTTTGAGTTATGGGCAACAAAGATCTGTCTTTATCAATTTAAACATATATAATCAATTATTTTGATACTATTTTTATTCCACTTTCCCATGCTCATTTGAAACGCCACATTAGTTTTTTCTGTTTTTTAAGTATAGTGTAGATTCTGATATATTTTGATATTGCATTGATGTACTGCTATTGTAATGTAGCCATATCTTAGTTGTTATAATTTTAAAATGTTTTGATATCTGGTAGAAAATAATGCATTTTTGTAGCTCTTTTCAAAATTTCACCTTTTATAAATTATTTTCTTTTTAATTATGAAACTATATAATTGCATTCCTTTACACATCTTAATTCAGCCTTTATTGTGATTACATTAAATTTATTAAGTTGAATATAGCTGACTTAAGTATAATATTAAGATTTTTTCCATCAAGGACCAAAATACATTACCTCTGTTACACCAGTGTTCCATTATGTACTTCAGAGAGTTAATAATTAACTCTAATAAAATCATGCACCCTTTTGTTTCTCTCAATCTTTCCTTCCTCCTCCCCTTCTTTCTTTTTCTTCTTCTCCTCTTGTTGTCTCTCTTTCTCAGCTTTAATGGTTTCTGGGGATTCTGTGATACAGTCAAATTTGCCAAGAGTTCTTCTGAATACTGTATTTACTTATGCAAATTACTTGGGGTAAAGTTGAAGACAAGACACCAGGAGTGATTCTTGCCTGTGTTCCGTAAATGTGGCACAAAGCAGATCTCCCAAATATGTTTTATTCACTCTGTTCCACAGCCACTGTACTTGGCACTCTGTCTATAACACCCTCCCTCTCTGCTCAGCAGTGCTCTCTAAGCACTCCTATTCCCAGCACCTGGCACTTAGGTGGTCAGAGTGCTCTGCTAAAGCCATAAGCAAATGATGCCCTCAAATTAAACATCATAATGGTTTTGGGAGATGAATGACAGGGAGTTTCATGCATCCACCCTAACTGGCCCTGGACTCTTTTTTTTTTTGGATGGCATTCTCAGTGTTTCCAGCTTTATTCTTTGAAATAATTTTGTGAATGCTTCTGTTCTTTTCCCAACTCCAGACTATTTCTCATAATTTCTAGTCCAACACCATTTTACTGAATTTTTAGTATGTGGGAAAGATTGTGGAATTTAGTCAACATCTTTCTTTTTTTATATACCTTTACTTTATTTATGTGGTGCTGAAGATCAAACCCAGTGCCTACGCATGTGAGGTAAACGCTCTGCCACTGAGCCATAACCCTAGCCCTAGTCAACATTTTGAAAAGGAAGTTGGAAGCAGGACACGGTGGCACCTATCTGTAATTCCAGCACTTTCAAAGGCTGAGACAAGAGAATTGCCTCAGCAATGGCAAGGTGCTAAGCAACTCAGTGAGACCCTGTCCCTAAATAAAACACAAAATAGGGCTGGGGATGTGGCTCAGTGGTCGAGTGCTCCTGAATTCAATCCCCAGTACTAAAAAAAAGGTGGGGGAGGAGGAGTTGGAATCATTTTGTAATAGTGTAAAAATAAGAAGTGGTGTCCCAATGACTTCAGGCAATTAAATGACAAAGAAATGCCTAAATATTTGTATTAGCTTAGAAATATTTTTACTTTATTATCTATAATGTGATGTGGAAATATAGTCTTATTACCTGTCAAGCATGTTAAATTATGCTTAATATTCTCACTTCCTAATTAAATTTTTTCTTAAATGATATGCAAAATCCATTAAATTATTTAAGCTGTTCCAACCTGCAAATAGGGATCGGTACTTTCTATGTGTTAAAACTATTCATAGAATGAGTTTGAACTGCAATGTTAAGCAATGATAAATGGGAAAAGTGCATTAAAAAGTGGTTAATAGTGAAGCAACAGTTTATTAAGAGGTTGAGTTACCAGAAGTTATTGTAATAAACTTTAATTTTGGAATTCCAATTTATTTGAAAGCCAGAAAATTATGTAATCATTTTAAATCACAGAGATACTTTTGAACCCTCATTTTTACTTTCTTGCTGTATTTGTGTCACACATAATAATTTTGCATGTTTTCTCTGTACTATGAAGATTAAAACTTTTCCAAACATTCTTTTTATAAAAGTGTGAGAGACATTTCTTTCTATTGGTAAGAACTCAAGAAAAAATGAAAAACTACTTGATCATATGAAAACTATTTTTTAATAATTTCTATTACATTTGTTGAGACTGCCAGATTGAGAATTTTAAATATGTGACATTTCTCTTTGGGATTCTGACTGGGACTTGTTGATTTTCTGTCTTTACTTTTTGTTCACTAAGATAATCACAAGACAAAGATATGAGATGGCTTTAAAACACAGAAAAGTAATAATATATCCAGAAAAACGTTAAATTAAGAACTTATCTTATCCTAAAATGTACTTCTATTTTTCTAATGTTTGATGTATGAATGAACATTGCAATCAATGTGTACATTTGATTATATTTATCTAAAATATGCTGTATTAAATCAGTTCCCTATCTATTTTTTCATAGCCTGAAGTTAATTTTACACAATATTTTAAATATTTTTTCCATGAAACAGTTTTCTTTTTTTTATTTAGAAGAATATCTGTTTTTTCTTTCTTTCTTTTTTTTTCATTTATTCTACTTAGGAATACATGATAGCAGAATACATTTTGATTCATTGTACACAGATGGAGCAAAACTTTTCATTTCTCTGGTTGTGCATAATGTGGAATCACATCATATATGCAGTCATACATGAAGCTAGGGTTATGATGTCAATCTCATTTCACCATCTTTACTGCCTCCTGCTCCCTCCCCTCACCCTCCCCTTTGACCAAAGTTCCTCCATTCTTCCTGTGCCCCCTCCTCCATTTTGGATCAGCATCCACTTATCAAAGAGAACATTTGGCATTTGGTTTTTTGAGACTGGCTTATTTCACTTAGCATGATATTCTCTCCAACTCCATCCATTTACCTGCAAATGCCATAATTTTATTCTCTTTTAATGCCAAGTAATATTCTGTTGTGTATATATGCCACAGTTTCTTTATCCATTCATCTATTGAAGGGCATCTAGATTGGTTCCACAGTTTAGCAATTGTGAATTGAGCTGGTATAAACATTGAAGTGGCTGCATCACTATAGTATGCTGTTCTTACGTCCTTTGGGTATGGACTGAAAAGTGGGATAGGAGGGTCAAATGGTGGTTCCATTTTGAGTTTTCTAAGGAATCTCCATAATGCTTTCCAGATTGGTTGTACCAATTTGCAGTCCCACCAGCAATGTATGAGTGTGCCTTTTCCTCCACAACCTTGCCAACACTTAGAGTAGTTTTGAGTTGCATTTCTTTAATTGCTAGAGATGTTGAATGGTTTTTCATATGTCTGTTGATCAATTGTGTATCTTCTTCAGAGAAGTATCTTTTCAGCTCCTTAGCCCATTTATTGATTGGGTTGTTTGTTTTTTGGTGTTAAGTTTTTGACTTCTTTATATATCCTGAAGATTAGTGCTTTATCAGATGTGCTTGTGGCAAAAATTTGTTCCCAGAATGTAGGTTCTCTGTTCACTTCATTGATTGTTTCTTTTGCTGAGAAGAAGCTTTTCAGTTTGAATCCATCCCATTTATTGATTCTTGATTTTATGTCTTGTGCTGTAGTCTTGTTAAGGAAGCAAGGTCCTAATCCAACATGATGAAAAGTTGGGCCTATTTTTTCTTCTGTTAGGCATAAGGTCTCTGGTCTAATTCCTAGGTCCTTGATCCACTTTGAGTTGAATTTTGTGCATGGTGAGGGATAGGGGTTTTGTTTCATTTTGCTGCATATGGATTTCTAGTTTTCCCAGCACCATTTGTTGAAGAGGCTATCTTTTCTCCAATGTATGTATTTGATACTTTTGTCTAGTATAAGATAACTGTATTTAAGTGGGTTCGTCTCTGTGTCTTCTATTCGGTACCATTGGTTTACATGTCTATTTTGGTGCCATTACCATTCCGCTTTTGTTACTATAGCTTTGTAGTATAGTTTAAGGTCTGGTATTGTGATGCCTCCTGCTTCACTCTTCTTGCTAAGGATTGCTTTGGCTATTCTGGGTCTCTTATTCTTCCAAATGAATTTCATGATTGCCTTTTCTATTTCTATAAGGAATGACATTGGGATTTTAATTGAAATCACATTGAATCTATATAGCACTTTGCGTAGTATGGCCATTTTGACAATATTAATTTTGCCTATCCAAGAGAATGGAAGATTTTTCCATCTTTTAAGGTCTTGTACAATTTCTTTCTTTAGTGCCCTGTAGTTTTCATTATAAAGGTCTTTCACCTTTTTTTGTTAAATTGATTCCAAAGTATTTTAATTTTTTTTAGGCTATTGTGAATGGGATAATTTTCCTAATTTCTTTTTCAGAGGATTTATCATTGATGTATAGAAATGCATTTGGTTTATGGGTATTGATTTTATATCCTACTTTGTTGAATTCAGTTATTAATTCTAGAAGTTTTCTGGTGGACTGTTTGGATCCTCTAAATATAGAATCATGTCCTTGGCAAATAATAGTAGTTTGAGTTCTTCTTTTCCTATTCATATTTCTTTAATTTTTTCATCTGGCTAATGTATCAAGGACTACGTTGAATAGCAGTGGTGAAAGAGGACATTCCAGCCTTGTTCCCATTTTTAGAGGGAATGCTTCCATTTTTTCTCCATTTAGGATAATGTTGGCCTTGGGTTTAGCATAGATAGCTTTTTCAAGGTTGAGTTAGGTTCCTACTCTTCCAAGTTTTTCTAGTGTTTTGAACACAAAAGAGTGCTGTATTCTGTCAAATGCTTTTTCTGCATCAATTGATAAAATCATATGATTCTTATCTTTAAGTCTATTGATGCGATGGGTTACATTATTTGATTTTCATATGTTGAACCAACCTTGCATCTTTGGAATGAGCCCCACTTGATCATGGTGCACTATTTCTTTGATATGTTTTTGCATGCAATTTGCCAACATTTTATTGAGAAGTTTTGCATCTATATTCATCAGGGATATTGGTCTGAAATTTCTTTCTTCGATGTGTCTCTGTTTGGTTTTGGGATCAGGGTTATACTCGCCTCATAGAATGAGTTTGGACCATTTCCTCCTTTTCTATTTCATGAAATAGTTGGAGGAGTATTGACATCAATTTTCTTTGTAGGTCTTGTAGAACTTGGCTGAGAATTCATGTGGTCTTGGGCTTTTCTTTGTTGGTAGGCTCTTGATGGCATCTTTTATTTCCTTGCTTGAAATTGATCTGTGTAAGTTGTATATGACCTCCTGCTTCAGTTTGGTAGGTCATATGCCTCTAAAAATTTGTTGGTGTCTTCAGGGTTTTCTATTTTACTGTCGTATAAATTTTCAAAATAGTTTCTTATTATCCTCTGTATTTCAATAATGTCTGTCTTGATATATCCCCTTTCATCATGAATTTTAGTAATTTGAGTTTTCTCTCTCCTTTTCATTAGTGTGGCTAAGGGTTTGTTAATTTTATTTATTTTTTCAAAGAACCACCTTTTTTGGTCAATTTTTTTTTTGAATTTTCTTTTGTTTCACTTTTGTTGATTTCAGCCCTGATTTTAATTATTTCCTGTCTTCTACTTCTTTTGGTGTTTTTCTTTTTCTAGGGCTTTGAGATGTAGAGTCAAGTCATTTATTTGTTGATTTTTTTTCTTCTTTTAATGAATGAGCTTAATGTATTGAACTTTCCTCTTAGCACTGCCTTTATGGTGTCCCAGAGATTTTGGTATGTTCTATTGGAGTTTTCATTTACCTCTAAGAATTTTTTTTATCTTCTTGATGTCTTCTGTTATCCATGCATCATTCAATAGCATATTATTTAGTTTCCAGGTGTTGGAGTAGTTTCTATTTTTTAACCTGTCATTGATTTCTAATTTTATTCCATTATGGTCAGGTAGGATGAATGGTAGTACTCTATTTTTTTGTAATTGCTAAGACTTGCTTTGTGACATAACATATGATCTATTTTGGAGAAGGATTCTTGTGTTGCTGAGAAAAAAGTGTATTCACTCATTGATGGATGGAATACTCTATATATTTCTGTTAAGTCTAAATTATTGTTTTATTGAGTTCTGTGGTTTCTTTAGTTTTTGTTTGGAAGATCAATCCAATGGTGAGAGAGCTGTGTTAAAGTCACCAAGTATTATTATGTTGTGGTCTATTTGATTCTTGTATTTGAGAAGGATTTGTTTGATATATGTAAATTCCCCATTGTTTGGAGCATAGATATTTATGATTGTTATGTCTTGTTGATGCATGATCCCTTTAAGAACTATAAAATGTCCTTCTTCATCCGTTTTCACCAGCTTTGGTTTGAAGTCCACTTTATCTGATATGAGGATGGAAACTCCTGCTTGTTTATGGGGTCCATGTGAGTGATACGTTTTTTCCCACCCTTTCACTTTCAGTCTGTGGATGTCTTTTCCTGTGAGATGAGTCTCTTGAAGGCAGCATATTGTTGGGTCTTTTTTAAAAATCCAGTCTGTCAGTCTATGTCTTTTAATTGATGCATTTAGGCCATTCACATTCAGGATTATTATTGACATATAATTTGTAGTCCCGGTCATTTTGGTTTTTACCTTGACTTGGTTTCTCCTTTGATTGTGTCCCCCCACCCATTTTTTAGTGTAGTTCCTCTCTTTGTATATTTTCATTGTTGGTTGTCATTTCCTCCTTATGGAATATTTTTCCAAGAATGTTGTGTAGTGTAGGCTTTTTAGCTGTAAATTCTTTTAACTTTGTTTATTATGGAAGGTTTTTATTTTATCATGAAATCTGAAGCTCAATTTTGCTGGATATAAGATTTGTGGTTGGCATCCATTTTCTTTCAGAGTTTGATATAAGTTGTCCCATGATCTCCTGGCTTTTAGAGTCTGGGTTGAAAAATCTACTGAGATCCAAATTGGTCTCCCCCTATATGTAATCTAATTCCTCTCTCTTGTATCCTTTAAAATTCTATCCTTATTCTGTATGCTGGGCATTTTCATTATAATGTGCCTTGGTGTAGATCTGGTGTAATTTTGTACATTTGGTGTCCTGTAAGCCTCTTGTATTTGATTTTCTAATTCATTTTTCATGTTTGGGACTTTTTCTGATATTATTTCATTGAAGAGATTGTACATTCCTTTGGTTTGAAATTCTATGCCTCCTATCTCGATAAATCTTAGGTTTGGTCTTTAATGCTACCCCATAATTCTTGTATGTTCTGTTCATGATTTCTTACCATCTTCACTGTATGGTCAACTTTATTCTCAAGATTGTATATTTTGTCTTCATTATCCAAGGTTCTGTCTTCTCAGTGATCTAGTCTCCTGGTGATGCTTTCTATTGAGTTTTTTATTTATTGTTAACTTCATTTCAAGAATTTGTTTGTTTGTTTATTTGTTTTTACTATCTCTTGTTCTTTCTTAAAGTAATCTTTTGCTACCCATATTTGCTCCCTATCTCTTTCTTGGTGTGATCAATGGTTGCCTTTATTTGCTCTCTTATTTCTTTGTTGGAGTGATCAATTTTTGCCTGTATTCACTTGCTTAAATCATCCTTTAATTAACAGATCATTTTAATTACATACATTCTGAATTCTTTCTCTGACATTTCATCAACTGTGCTGTTAATGGATTCTATTATTGTAGTATCTTGTTTTGTTTGGGGTGCTCTTTTCCCTTGTTTTTTTCATGTTGATTATGTATCTTCCTTTCTTGCAATGCTAATCTGAAGTATTGCAGTTTCTACCTTATAATCTTCTAGCAACACTACAGATTTCTTATATCTCACCTTGGAGTTCACTTCCAGTCCTCAGCAGATGTCCCCAGATGGAAACTAATGCCACTAAAGATGGTGGAAGTAGTTGTGGAGGTAATTCAAGATGTCAGTGGGAGTGGCCTTGGCTGGGCTCCTGCAGTGGTCCCTGAAGGTGGTCCTGGGCCTTAGCCTGTGCTCTCACTGCTTGTCAAGAATTCTGGCCAGTTACATATCTTACATATAGTTGATGCCGTCTTGGAATTGAGATTTTAGAAATCAGTCAAATCGGGAGTCAAGTTCTTGAGAACATATTTGCAAATTACTAAAATTAATCTTCCCTTAACCAGAGTAAAGAAGTGATCATTGGATACTATCATTATTGAACATATGACTTTAAACTAGTTAAGATTTTTCTCATTTTTAATATAAAATAGCATTCCTTCTTGAATTCCTTTTATTTAGCAGAAGCAGTTATAAGGAAGGCCATATTTCAACATTTTCATAACAGGTGCAATACCTAGTGGCTGTTCATTGCTGAGCTTTTCCACTAATTCCATGTGCTACCATGGGAGCACAGTACAGAAGTTAAGAGGACAGACTGCTTGTGTTTGGAGTGTAACTCTGTCAGTTTTATCTCTGTGACTTTGGGCAGGTTTTTAGCCTCCTTGTGTTTTGGTCCTCATTTAGAAAATGGAGACATGAAGTCCATAGCTCATATAGATGTCATGAAGATTTAGAATTGTAATACATTAAAAGCACTTAGAACAATGCATGACACATAGAAAACATAAGCCAGTGCTTGTTATATAACTCCAATGTGGTAATTTGAAGAATTGGAATGATATTGCATGGTGATTGGTACCCAGTATTACTTCAGTTTCCATCTGCAAATATAGGTGTGAAGAAAAAAAATTATATAAAGGCTGTCCATAGGATTACTAGAAGACAAAGCTACTTCTGTTTAAGAACAAGCTTTGATGGTTTACACTGAAGGTTTGAAATATTGAAGAAACTTACTGGATAGAGACAAATCTTAAAACATATCCAAACAGCTATTAAAAAACTTTCTCAAATATGTGGGAATCAGTAAGAAAGCTGGAAAGGATAATGCAGTATTCAGGTGCTAAAATTTAAAGGAAGAAAACAACTTGCTATGTTTTCCAGTATAGTTATACATTTGTTATTATATTTATCATCAGCTGAAATATTATTATGTAATTATATACTGGCTTGGTTTTATTTTATTTTCATTAGAATGTAGCTTATGTTATAGATGGCACTGCATCCATTTTGTTCAGCAGTGTTTATTTAGCTTTAGCATAGCATGTTGCACAGAGAGGGCATTTGATATTTTAGAAAGATCAGATGAGACAGGAGAAAAGTCACCCATAAGAATACCTAAGATTTGGGGCTGGGATCGTAGCTCAGTGGTAGAGCATTTGTCTCACATGTATGAGTCACTGGGTTCGATCCTCAGCACCACATAAAAGTAAATAAATAGAATAAAGATGTGTCCACCTACAACTAAAAAAAATTTTAAAAAGAATACCTAAGATTTAGTTTTAAATTGTTTCCACTACTAAGCTGAAATAGCATTCTTTTTACTAGAAAGATTCCAAAATCACACACACTCACATGATCTTTGTTTGGTATTGTCTGGAGAGTACAGGGGTTTGGGTGTCGAAGTGGGTGACTCAGAATGGAACAACATGTGAAGGTGTATAGCAAGAATTAGCAGGAGCTTATAGTAGGTGGTGGTTTAAACACCAAGTCCCCAGAATTCACAGAAAATGTATAGGTTTGGAGTTCTAATAGACTAGTAAGAAATTTGAGGTACTGTAATTCCCATGTAGAAAGTAAGGTGGACCCAGTTTTCATCTATATATAAAAGGACAGTTTAAGAGTGCACTTCATAGTAATGTTAAAAGGATAAAATGTTATATGATCATTTAAAAAAGTGTGATAAAGTAAAATGCTGCCCTATCTGGTTTTAAATAAAATTATCACACATGAGTCTTCTATTCCTTGGACTGTTGGGAGCAAGCAAGATACTTTCATCTGTAATGAGAAACTGGAAGAAGGAAATGAATTAAATCAGTGGTGATGTGATTTATCAAGAATAGTCCTTTTTACTCTATTGTAAGCTGAGATGATCTGCTCAAGGACCTGCTCCAGGGCTTAGAATACATTTAATTTCCCATGCTCCAAACTAGAGTAGGTGAAAAATGCGCACAGAACAACTGGTTAACCATGTCATCAGAATGAGTATTCAGTTCTCATAGGATGTGAGAAGCCACAAGTCCAGGTCAACAGACTTGATAGAAAGGATATGGATAAATGTAAGTGTAACTGTCTGCAGAAGATAAGATGATGAATAGATAAAGTAGCTGAGTGCACATACATTAGGGAAGGAGATTCTGAAAAGAATGAGTAAGTAATATAAGGTTATGAGAAACTGGTGACTCTATAGTACAGACTTAACCATCTTTACTATGCCAGGTCAAGAAAGACAGAGATTCCACAGAAGGAGAATGAATCCTGCCTATACTTGAATATTAAGTAAGTTACTGATGAAGATAGAGAAGTGAAAAGTAGTAACACAACTAAGTTAAGACTGACACATCTTTGACTTTATAGTCAAAACTAGTTTCTAATAGTGTACTGTCATTCATAAGATAAGGGAGAATATACAATCATAGAGATTAAATTTAAAAAATCAGTTACTAGTCATGGAAAAGTAAACCTTGTGTTATATATGTTTTAGAAATTAGTAACATTTTTATGTTTATTTCCCAAAAAGGTAGAAAGTTTGTTTTCTCATAAAATTATAAGTAAGCTTCAGCTAAATACATAAATCTTTATTCAGGTAGATGTGTAGTCAGTCTTCCAAAATAACTAAAAAAATCAACTAAACTTCCTTTTGTTCTTTGTGGTGTTTTGCTTTGATTCAATTTCTTCTGACATTTGGTGCTATTTGAATTATTGTAATAATAGATCCACATTTAGTGATATAAGTTTCTGAGTGACTCAGGAAGCCAAACAATGCCATATTAACTAAATCACAAATTTTGTTTGTAGCTTTTGTCTCCTCTTCTTTGCATTAACCAGATGACTTTCTTCCCTGTAGAACTGTAAATCAGAGAATCTGGGGCTATCCATGGAAGCATTAAGAATACCTTGGTTGTTCTGAGCAGTAACTCAGTTCTGTGAAATTATATCCACTGGGATCTGTAGGGTGCTTGAGACAGCTTTATTTCTTGAATTTATTACAGTCTTTCACAGCTTCTCTTAAAGATTTCATAAACTCACTATGAAAAGCGGTCACTTAAAATCAGACTCCAAACATAGCAGAGGTAATCAGGCTTGTCTTTTCCTGTGCCCTACATGAATAGCAAGCACATTAACTAATGATAAAGGCACCTGTTGACCAGGGAGAGCCCAATCCCAGGTAGTTCTCTTTTGCCTTAAGATCATGCCTGGGGGACTTTTCTGGATCATTTAGCAAGCCAACTCTCTGTCACAACTGAGCTTAATTTTTATAGAAGGGTACTTTTTGTATTTCAAAAGGGCATTTTCAAACTCTCTACGTTTTGACCTATTTGCAGGTTGCTGAAGAAAAATTTACATGGTTTTATTACAAAAGTAGTAGATGTGATTTTATATTAGTAAAAAGGGGCTTGAATTTTTTATTCTTTTATGATTTTACTGACTTATTTTGTTTCTTGAGAGTCAAGATGCCTTGTTGTTTATATTGTTTTATCACTTTCATTTGTTTAATACCCTAGAATGAGCTGGACTCAAAAGTAAAGGTAAACATAAGTTGTATATATATGCTTCAGTACTTAGAAAATTAATACGGTTTGCTATAATTGTAAGTAATAAGAAAAATAAACATTTGGTACAGTATAAATTAATAGATTCAATTTTAGTTCAGTGGATTGTAACATAAATATGCTAAAATAAGATATTGTTTAAACATCTGCTTGACAGATTTCATAAAGCAAATGTTGTTAATACTAGGGAATATGGTACAAAATATGGCTATCAGTCCAAAATATTTGACTGAGGTACCCCAAGCGCCACACAATAACTTACCATTTCAAGGGAAAATTGGAAACTGAGATATTCTGAATACTACACATACTACTAACTTGAGATTCTTTCCCCCTTCAACAATAAACCAAGTTATATTACTTTAACGGCAATTATTAAATCATTAGCTGAAATTTTAAAGAATTAGAATAGAGATAGTTCTTTCTAATTCAACTTTGCTTATACATGGGTATTGACTTTTAGAAAATGGTTTGTTTTTGTTTTACCTGCATTTTTCTCCTATTAAATAGACATTATTTTTAAGGGGAGATTTATGTTCACAGCAAAATTGAGTTCCCATAAAACCCCTGCAACTACACATGCATAGTTTTCCTGTTTGTAGCATTTCACATCATAATGGTAAGTCTGTTGCAATTGATGTTACTACATTGACACATCCTTGTCACTCAAAACCTATAGTTTTCCTTGGGGTTGACTCTTGTTATTGTATATTCTTTGGCTTAAACAGTTGTATAATGAGATATATACTCCATTATAATATCATGCAGAATAGTTATATTCCCTTAAAAAGTCTTCAGGGCTCTGCCTCCTCATTCTTTCTTAGCCCCAACATCTGGAAAACAAGATCATTTTACTCTCTCCATTGTTTGGTCTTTTCCAGAATATTCATATTTGGAATCATGAAGTATGTAGCCTTTTCAAATTAATTTCTTTCACTTAGCAATATTCATATACAATTCTTCCATTCCTTTTCATTGCTTGGTAACTTATTTCTATTTAATTCTGAATAATATTCCATGTTCTGTTTCTACCACAGTGTATTTACTCATTCATTTGCTAAAGGCCATCTTGACTGCTTCTAAATTTTGGCAATTATGAAATTTAAAAAAGCTATAAGCATTTGTATGCAGGTTTTTGTGTGGATACAAGCTTTCAACTTATTCCAGTAAGTACCAAGGAGCACAATTAGTGGTTCATATGGCACAAATCAGTATGCTTAGTTTTGTGAGAAACTATCAAAATGTTTTCCGAAGTTAATTCCTCTTTCTATTCCTACAAACAATAATGAGAATTTTGCTGCTCTAGATCCTTACCAGCACTTGCTGTCACCAATGTTTTGGATTTTGGCTATTGTAATAGATATGCTGCGGTGTCTCTTTGTTGCTTTAAATTGCAATGCCCTAATAGCATATGATATGGACCATCTTATCATATGCTGCTTATTTGCCTTCTGTCTCTCTTGTTTGGTGAGGAGTGTATTCACTTTTGTACTTATTTTTTAATCAGATTTTTTGTTTTCTTATTAAATTTTAAGAATTATTTTAACAGCCCTTTATCAAATATATATATGCAAAATATATTGCATATATATTTTGAAAAATATATTGCAAAATATTTTTTAGGTTTTTACTTATCTCAGCATTATCTTCACTATCATATAGAGTAGCCCTTTTTAATTCTCATAAGGTCCAGGTTATCATGTATTTCTTTCTTGAATCATTTCTTTGTGTTATATTTCAAAATTCTTTGCTAAATCCAAGGCCATTCAGATTTTAATATTTGATATCTTTAGTAATTTTATAATTTTATAGTTTACATTTAGGCCTATAATCCATCTTCAGTGAAGTTTTGTGAGAAATCTGTTTCTAAATTTGATTTTTGCATGTAGATGACAAGTTCCAGCATACTTTGTTGAAAAGATGAACTTGTCAGGGATCAGTTGACCAAGTTAAGTTAATAAATGTGAGTCTGTTTCTTAGCAATACCACACTATCTAGATTACTTACTATAACTTTATAATAAATTTAGGAATTAGGACAATCAGCCCTTTTATTTTATTTTCTAATATTGTATCGGCTATCCGGGGTCTTATACTTCCTCATATAAACTTCAGAATAAACCTGTCAATATCCACAAAATAACATGCTGGGATTTGATTGGGATAGCATTGACAGTAAACAGCAAGCTGGAAAGAAATAACATCTTAATATTATTAAGCATTTCTGCACATAAATGTGAAATATTGCTATATGTATATGTGTGTATATATATTGATTTACCATATTTATATATATAATACATAAGTAATATATATACATACATTATATATATATATATCTGTCAAAATTATAATAATATGATAAATATATACTATATATATATTTTTAAATGTACTCTTGTATGTTTCATTTGGGGGTGGTGTTAATGTATATAATTTGTTTTTCATTTCACATTCTACATGTTCATTTTTTGGTATACAGGCAAATTTTGGGAATTTGTGCATTAATTAAGCTTAAAACCTTCTATAATCTTTTATTAGTTCCAATAGTTTTATTGTAGATACATTTTCATGAATCTCCTATATTCAAAATCATATCATCTGCAAATAAAGATAGCTTTGGTTTTTTTCTTCTCAATCTGCAAGTCTTTTATATGCTTTTCTTGTCTTATTGCATTAGATGAGATTTCCATTAAATGTTGGAAAAGAATATTGAGAGGTTACAAATTTACCCTATTCTGATAGCAAGTGATTTTTAAATAAAATTTTAAGCCTTCCTGTTTTAGAATTACATTAGTTGTTTTTCAAATGCTGAACCTATAGTACACCTGAATACAACACACAAATACACACACACACACACACACACGAAGCCAAAATATATTTTAGAGGTAAACGTTTTGTAATAAGATTACATTTACACTTAAATCAATTGACTGTGCTGAGCTTTAAGCCTGTAACTTAGATATTTATGCATTTGTACTTCTACATACGTTTTACCTTATGAATTCCATTCATCTTACTGTGAATAGTTACCACGCTTGTCTTCAGCTTAGCGAATAGGGCAGCAAGTTCAATATGGCTGGATTTTTATAGCTGACCTTATACTTCCATTTTAAAAGAGATTAAAGATTAGAGTTGGCAAGATTTTTAAAATTTAGATATGGTGACTTGAAGTTGACAACCCACATGTTGTCATATCTTATATTGTTCAACTGAAAAAATATTTTTGAGATTGCCTTTTGTTCCAATTAATACTCCAAATAGTTTCAAAAAGCAGATACCAATGCTATTGGCTGGCAATAGATATTGCCTATTTTTAAAAAAGAAGATTCATATTTCTTTTATCATTTCCACCCTCCTTTCCCATTCCCTCCTTTCTGAAATCTAGTTTATAGAAAACTATGATGTATAGTTTTGTGCTTGATAACCTGCTTATTTGAACATTTTAAAATGAGTATTATTTGTACCAATGATAATCTATGACAATTTTATTCTGGATTTTATACTTGAACATACTGTTTTGGGGAAAAGTCTAAGGAATATTTTCTTCCCTTACCTCTTTTTGATTCTGTAGTAGGAACTTGCAGTGGCAAATTCTACAGACTTTAGCTGTATGAAGTGGGAATTAAGTTATTTGCAAACATGGTTTTACTAGCTTACAAAGAGAACAGGATAACTAATCTGGAAGAACAATAAATGTCTTCCACACTGGTGGTGAATTAGATGCTGTGTTCTGTGTGTCCTCTGTATTTGGCTGTTACTTTGTTGACAGCAGGTGCTTCAGATGTCTATTTGGACCTAAAGAACACAAAATCCCTAATCTAATCCTAATGTTGACAGAGTCCCTACTAATTTTATCCTATTGGTACAATTGTTGTAATTGCAATGAAACATGCACTAAATAGTGAAGGAACATCAAGTATCTCGTTCATTGACTACATATTCATGGACTTTTCATTGTTTTGGCACAAATTACAAAATGAAAAATTTTCCCAAATGTAGGGTGACCTAGATCCTAGCACTTAGTTTAAACTGCAAAATGTGACATACATATACGCAGATAGATTATTATAAAAGGTAGAAATTATACACATATTGTCAAATGTTCCTCAATGAAAATTGACTCAAATTGCATTCCTCCCAGCAGTACATAGAAATGACAATTTCTTAGAAATTAGCATACTTCTTGACACAAGTTTAGCTTCTAGGAATCCAACACTGGGAAATAAGCACACTTTTTTTCTTTTAGGATGGTTTTTACTGTTTCACACAGAAATAAAAGAATTGAAATTAACCTTATTGCCTAAACATATGGCATTATTTAAATAGATTATGAGACATTGATGAAATCTTATATTATGTAAAACAATCTAATCAAAATAATATTTCCAAAAATATTTTTCTGTAGTTAACCTGTATTCATTAGCACAGTACCCAACACAAAAAGCAATCAATACTATTTTTAATTAATATCTTACTGGTTTCTTACTGATGGCTTCATTGTTTCTGTCCTACCATCATATTCAATGATACTTGAATAAACACAGAATCATTAAGGCATAAGATACAGAAGAGGAAAAAAATGAGTGATTTTTGTGTGGCAAAAAATTGTAATTTAAAGATAAATGTATGGAAACATAATCAGTTTATTGCAGATTGCTGGCAAACACAGGTTTAGGATGCATTTATGTCCACGTGGTTTTAGGAAAATAGTATTTCTTTTCAATCTGAAAAGAATTCTGTCAACTCTAACAAAATGAGGTGCCATCAAAATTAGAGGCTCTCCTTATGGTAACAATAGTCTAATCCCTCTTGGCACAGAGCTGATAGAAAATATTCTGTTTCATCCATAATTTGTTTAGTAATCCTGAGCCCTTGTTTTTCTTTTCCAATTGAGGGGGAGAAGATAATTTCTATTTTGCACATCTTTATTAATCAAGCAAAACTGGGGAACAGATGTAGGATTCTTTAGCTGTTACAGGGATAGACAGAAGGAGAGCCATAATTTTTAGTTTTGTCACTTTAAATGATGCCCATGAGAAACGGTATCAGAGTCATAGCCACTGAGATGCAGAATTCAAATGACAACAAGACTTTCGAAAGGAAAAGTGAGTAAGTTGGACTTTGCTGACGTGTATTCATTACACAATAATGTACACACACATTGAGATTGGTTGTTGGCTAGAAGGAGGAGCAATCATCCTTGCTTACAAGTTCTTCAGCTTTACTGTTCCAATGGGGGGTGCAATTACTACATATTTTGGTCGAATAAAACCATTGTTATGTATTTTTAAGTAATGTTAGTGAAAAATGGAACTAGAGTTGGGAGGGCCAGAACTAATTGGCCTTTAGAGCACATTTATATATCATGCATTGACTTTAGTTATCGAATGTTGCTTTGTTTTATAATAATAGTTTTAAACTAATTGCCCTATGATCATAATTGCATGTAGCATTGAAACTTCAATCTTCAATACTTTAACTTGCAATGATCAAACCATTCAATTTTATGGAAATGCTTTGAATAATTCTTATTATTCTAATAAATGTATTTAGGCTAATAAAACTATACTAAGTCAGAAATACTTCATCTACGTCTCTTACTGAATATAGCACATATTTCATATAGAGGATAAAAGTAAAGAAATACATATTTAAGTTTTCTTCTTTTCATGGAATTTGAAATGTTCTTTAAGCAAACTTGTTAACCACCTCTTTGCCAAAACTAAATCTCAGCCCCTACTGTATTTAATACATTATATCACAATCTGAATCAAAATATAATGAACACTCCAAAACTAAAAGCATTTTAAAAGATTATTTTTTGAATATCTGAAATTAAAATTTTCTATGATTTATTATGTTTTCATAATTTAAAGCCAAGACTCTGGACCCAAATATTTCCACTGTAAATATTACTGATATTATTTCATATTATATATCTAAGGAATATATTTATCTGAATTACACTTTACTTTGACTCTATTATTCCAAAATCACTATTAAAGGAAGAAATTACTCTCACATAACATCCAAGTTACGCTACCTGATTCACATAATACTAGAGTCCTGAGATTTAATGTGAATATGAAAGTCTTTCTATTCTCTAGCAGTTTTTGACCTAGTCATTTGTCTAGAGGGAAAAGTTACATTTCAAGTGTATTCTGAAAATAATTTGACTTTACAATACTTCTGCTAGGTATAAATCCACACTGAACAAATCTAAACAGTCAGGTTAATGATCTGATATCATTCCACCTTTCCTAGGAAACATTCCCAAGAATTTCACCTTCTCTCTAGAATAGTAATAGTATTTAATGGATTTTAAATTAGTAGGAAGTAGTGGTTCCTTTTTCTCTGGGAATTAAAATAAAAAGAAATTCTTCCCTTTGAAAGTAGTCAAATCTAATAGGTATTCTGACTTCCGTAAGTCACAATAAGAACACAAACAGCCACAAACATTTTAAATTCTTTCTACAGGGTGAGCATCTATGTTTACAACTCACAGTTTGCCTTAAAACTTTGGAAATCATACATAACCAGCAAACATATTTTTGGAAGTCTTATGCTTTATTCCACAAATATCTTAGCATGCAGTAGAGAACTTAAAAAAAAAGTAAAATTAATTCCATGTTTGGAGCATGTGTAGGTTTGCTTTACTATAAAGCATAAGTTATTTGTGATATAAAATTTTCTTGGAGTGGGAAGGGCATTAGAAAACCTTGAAAAGAAAGCAAGCTTATTTTGAAGAACAGATACTAAATTCAAGAACTCCCTATGGGTGCTGATAAGTGGAAGAACAACTATAATCATAAAGCCATCACAGAGCAAGAGAAGAAGGGCGAGTTCTCAAAATGATTGATCCCAGTTTTGATCCAGCTATTTTTCATAAGAGCAACACTGCACACATTGATCTAATCCTGTAGGAGCAGAAACTTTTATTTAAGTATGCTTAATGTGTACTAAAGTAATAGTAACCGTATTGATAGCCACAAGTTGTGTATTATGATGCAGCCTAAATTATAATTTGCATGAATTAGCCCCTTTCACACTCCTAAGAAGCCTAAGTCTGATGTGGGACAGAATGTTTTCTTCCCTTCCACAAGAGTATATATAAAATACATAATAAGTGAAGTATAGGTTCTAATTTGCAAGCTAGTGCTCATGTTATTTCAAATGTATACCATCCACAATTTAACAATTATTCAATTATTCCCTAACCCTTTCTTGAATTCCCATGCTCATACATCCTTATAGTCATTTAATTCTCAGGTTACTTTCATTCTTTTTTCCTCCATTTTACTCATTTCCCAATGCTCATCAGTTTGTTGTCATTTTCAAGGTTATAATAAATTTATTTTTAACTGATATATAAAAAAACAGTGCATATTAATAGGGTAATGTGATGTTTCTGTGCATAAATACATTGTGTATTGTTTAAGTCAGGTGAACCATCTATATCCTCAAATCATCATCATTATTTTATAGTACAAGCTGTCAAAATCCTTTCTTCTAGCTTTTTGAAATGCATAGTACTTTATAGGAAAATATATACTGTACCAGATTCAAAAACTCAAGGGTCATACAATGAGAACTGTCTCTTTCCCCCTCTACCTTTCAGTCACAGTTAGGTTTCTCAGTAACTTCCACAGTTGCTAATTTTTCCAACACCGTGGTTAATAAGTGGAACAAGAGAAATGATTTAACTGAGAGTTTGGAGTGATAACTGACAAAACAGCAATCACAGCAAATCTACTGTCACACACAGAGTAAGTGAAAAACCTATTATTTGAACCCAACTCCTTGTGTATTTGTGTACAGTGATCACAACTGGTCCTCCCTTTGAATCTACCATAAGCTACTGAAATCCCCCACAAAATACAAAGCCTCAATTAAAAACATAGTTGATTGTACATAATTATTCAAGATAAAATGTCTGTTTGATCATTAAAGGTTTAGAGCATTGGGATCATGATGTTTTCAGTATTAATAGAGCTACATTTAAAATTTAAAAACACAGTATAATCTTCATTTTCTTCCTGTTTTAGAAATTGTGATGTACTCAGAAACTATTCACAATATATACCATTTACCAATATGTTAAATGTACTTTTATTTATTTATTTATTTATTTATTTATTTATTTATTTATTTTTGTGGTACTGGGGATTGAACTCAGAGGTACTCAACCACTGAGCCATATCCCCAGCCCTATTTTGTGTTTTATGTAGAGACAGGGTCTCACTGAGTTGCTTAGCACCTCACCATTGCTGAGGCTGGCTTTGAACTCGTAATTCTCCTGTCTCAGCCTCCCTAAGTGCTGGGATTACAGGCTTGAGCCACCGCGCCTGGCTTAATTATATTTATTTTATAAAATAAATTATGCTATGCAACTGATAAATTTAAAAAATGAGATTTTAAAAAAGGAAAGAAGAAAAAAACACCAGAATTCCACCACCCAGACATAAGCACAAAATATCAATATTTTTATATTATGGATTATTTAAATTTGTATTTTTAAATATCGACGTCTTGCAAATATAGAGGTCAATTAGTTAAAATGTCATTTTTTAAAACTTTTCAGTTTGTATTTACTTACATGTCAATTTATTTAAAAAAATTTTCCTGTTATTAACTGTATCTCTTCTTATTTATTTATTTATTGTGGGGGGGATTGAACTCAGAGGCACTTTACCATTAAGCCACATCCTCAGCTCTATTTTGTGTTTTATTTAGAGACAGGGTCTCACTGAATTGCTCAGTGCCTCGCTTTTGCTGAGGCTGGCTTGGAACAGGCGATCCTCCTGCCTCAGCCTCAGGATCCTCTGGGATTACAGGCATATGTGACTACACCCAGAACTTTTCATATTTATTTTAGTGAATAAAACAATCCATTGTATGAGCTACATCTCATATATCTCATAGTTCATGAATTAGTTTGAAATACAATTTTTCTTTTCTTTGTACCCTTTTCTGACTTTGTGTTCAAAGATGCTTTGAATAAGAAACTGGGTAAGATTTTCCCTTTTTTTTGCTTTGAAGAAGTTGCATAGAATTGGCAAATTTTATCTTTAAATGTTTGTATGAATTTTTCTATAAAATATTTGGCTTGTCAGGCATGGTGTTGCATGCCTGTAATCCCAGTGACTGAGGAGGTTGAAGCAGGAGGACCCCAAGTTCAAGGGTAGCCTCAACAATTTAGCAAGGCCCTAAGCAACTTAATCAGACCTTGTCTCAAAAGAGAAGATACAAATGGCTCGGGATGTGGCTCAGTGATTAAGTATCCCTGGGTTCTATCCCCAGTACAATAAATAAATAAATTAATTAATTAAAAACTAAAAAATCTGGCTTTTCTGGTGCCCAGAAAAATGGAGTCAGATCACTACAAAATTTTCTTCCTACTAATTAAAACAAAAATCTTTGGTGCTGGAGATGTAGCTCAGTGGTAAAGTTCTTGTATAGCATGTGAGAAGCCTTGGGTTTAATCCTCAGCATTGAAAAATCAACCAATCAATCAATGAAAAGCTCTGAACAAAACACAGAAAGCAACTTCTTGAGAATTCTGAAGGAAGAAGATATAGGAAAGGACGGATGTCAAAATTTAAAGAAGGAGCCCATACAGGGAGTTTCTCATATGCTTCTGTGCTTGTGTGATTTTAATGCATTTCTCTCGAAGTTTTGACCTGAGATTAAGAAGCAGGCACAATGCTATTAGACAATGGAGGCATCATCAATTCTTGGAAAAATCTTCATCTCTCTGGCCAGGAAAACAAGCCTCTGAAGGGTAGAGAGAGTGAAAGTAAACCCCAATTTTCTTTTAATGATTTAATCTTTCTCTTCTCTGTCCTGACTATTCCCTAAAGCTAGACCTCAGTTCTTAGGCTGTTGGCGAAAGCAGCAGGCAACTGAAATTTCAAGAGAAAGCCAATGTTCCTGGCCAGAAGAACTGGCCAAATGCCCCTATTGACATATGAATATTCAAGAGATTTCCTCTATTTCCTCTTTCTCTTTTCTTGTCATAAAAATCTGGGGGCCCTACTTGTCAAGTTGCTAAAAGAGCACAGTACATAGTAGGAGGGATTCTAGTCCATTCAGTAAAATAATCAATGTCATAAAGTCTGGAAAGTAAATGTTAAATGTTGTCTAGTTATAAATGATATCATTTTTTTTTAAAATTTTTATTTTTATTTATTTTTCTCAAAAGTTGCATTTAAATACATGTTATCAAACATAACAGAAAAAAAAAACAAATTTTCAGAAGCTGTACA
>PVHX01013415.1:0-54798 GCA_004024805.1 Geosciurus inauris | reverse complement strand
CCACCTCTGAAGCATTTGGGGGACAGGGTACACTTTCCAGTATCTAGAGGTATATACGCGATACAAGCAAAAAATCCCACTCCTGGGACCAGTGAGCAAGGAAAAGGCACTTTCAGGCCTCTTAGGCATTTTGTTGGCTAAATAGTGGTGTTATATAAAACAAATATTAAATATTGGTTTGGGGCAGAAATAACAGCTTCTGTGGGATGGAAGTCATTCCAAATTTAAGCCAACGAGTTTCCAATTTAAACCTATGTAAAGTGATTGGGGTCACCCTGAGCAAATCTGGGCACTGGTTTTGACTTTGATAATTTCTTCTTGAGTCCAGTAGGATTAACCACTCTTGGGTTCTATTCAGCATTAACAGGTGACTTCCCCAGGGAAGTGTATGGCAGGTCTGGAGAATGGGGATATGCAGAGCAACGGCTGAGACCCCATCTTTTTTTTTCTTTTATTAGTTGTTGATGGACCTTTATTTATATGCAGTGTTGAGGATTGAACCCAGTGCCTCACACATGCGAGGCAAGTACTCTGCCACTGAGCCACAATCCCAGCCCCCTGAGAGACCCCATCTTGGTGCAACCCTGGCCTCCAGTTATTTTCTTCCTCTGGGTTGTGGGCTTGTCTGTGTGTCAGGCGCTGGCCTTTGCTACCTCAGTGAGATGCTTCTCCCACACACACATACACACACACACAGAGATCAAATTTGCAGCTGTCTGAATTCAGCAGACACATCTAAAACCAAAACAGTAACCTGCTGCTTACTAGAGAGTGACTCTGATGGACAGGAAGGGACCCACCACTTCCAGGCATGGACTGGCTTGAGCTTGAGAACCCCAAGTCTGAGTTTGTGTAGAGTGCAGGTCAAGCACAGGTCCATGCTGTGCCATGTGGCCAGCTCTCCAGCATTGGAGCTGGTGGAAGCTTCTCTGCAGAGCCCTCTGGACAGGGCTGTCCAACTCAGGCCTGAGCAATGGGCCATGGCAGGGTGGGGATTGGCTTTTCAAATGAAGGAGACTCTTCAGTGCCAGCCAGACATCTGCAGAGATGAACACTCTAATAGAGGCATGTGGATCTGCAGAGCATGCGTGTTTGCTACCATGAGTGAGAGAGGCCATTTGGGGATTTTAGTGGGCCAGTTCAAGAGTGACAGCTGAGTTGGGGATGAGGCTGTGAGGGAGCAACCCCAGAATGGAGAACTCTGCTCTCTCTGTTCAATACCGGCTCATCCGGGGAAAGTGGAGGCGGTTGGAGGGAAAGTCTGCAAGGAAAGATTTACAACCCATGTATAGGGCTGGAGGGCAGTGGCATGAGCATTACTAATGTTGGTCTGGTCATTTATTTGTGGTCTTTCATTCATCATTCATAATCTCTGCCAGGCACCAGGTGCACCTGCTGGGTGCTCAGTATTTATCTGTGCACAGGGTGGCCAAGTCCTGTTTGAACGGGGCTTCTGCTTGGTGGGAGGGGGGAGAGCCGTGATGGGTGAGGGAACTTCAGAAGCAGACAGTGTCATTTTAGTTGGCAACACCTGTTCCAAAGAAAATTAACAATGCAATGGCATAACAGTGGAATTCAGCAAGGCATGCACATGCATTGAATTGTACATTTTCTAGAAGCCACACTGTAAAAAGTAGGAACAAGGAAAGCTAATTTAAATAATACATTTTAATGTCATTGAATGTATCACAATGTTATAATATATAATCAATATAAAAAGGAAATAGTTTGCATTAATGTTCTTGGCATACAGTCTTCTAAATCTGGTGTTTTATGTCTGGAGTAATCTCGGTTTGGAGCAGATACTTTCCAAGTACTCAGGCACGCTTGACTAGTGGTTTTTGGACAGTGCAGGCTTAAGGTGGGGGGGGGCAGTGGCAAAGTGGTCCAAGATGACCACTGTGGTTGGGGTGGTGATATGCCCCTACCTCAAGGTATATTATTGTTTCTATCAATTTTTCAGCGGATTAAAACAGCTCCTTTTGGTGTTGAGGGTGTAGCTCAGTAGGAAGAGTGCTTGTCTACCATGTACAAGGCCCTGGGTTTGATCCCTCGCCCTGAATGAATAAACCACAACACATATGGCAGTCTTGCTGTGGAAACTGCTGGATGGGAGGGACACCCCAAGGACAGACCATCAGAATTACTAACAGTGGAGAGACTGCTATAATCCTTCAGAGGATGTTTTGGGATTTCTAGGGGGTCACATTCTATGAGGGACCTAATTTTCCTGTACAGGCAAGTTGGTGTTGTAGATTTCTTCTTTCCCACTCCATTCCTGAATGATAGGAAGGAACTCTATCAACTTCATGTTGAACCTGCAAGTCTTCCACTGGGAGAGATAATTGGCACAGGAGCAGAGCTGTTTTTAGCGTGATTTCAATACAGGTTTAAACTGCTGTTTTGTTGAATATGGTAGCTATTAATTTTTAATGTAAGGATATGGTTACTAACTATAGTTCTTCTCCCACCCACTAGGAGTCTCCTGGCTGGGTGAAATGCTACTTGTTGAATGGAATGAAAATAATTTCCATCAGAGTTTGAGTTCAGCTGCAAATCCAAAGGTTGCTTTAGAGTCAGTTTATGAAGGAGGTTGTGGAAAATACTGGAGTGTTTTGCATATGTGAAAATCAGGGCTCTGGGAAGGGGTCTGGCAGAGACTGCTTGCAAATACAAGGCTAACCTTTTAAAAATTCACCTTCCCCTTCTTTCAGGTGTAAAAGTAATAATGCTCCTTGGTGCCCATTTGTGAAAGAGGGGAAATCATCCAGAACTGCATATCCTCTTTTTCCCAGTGCTTCTAGGCATCTACTTTATAATGCAATTTGTATGTAATTTTACCATGCTTTTTTACACTTATGGGTATGTTGTTAAATATTTTTCAAAAAGGCATATTAAAATGGATGTAGAATATTCTACTGTATGAAATGTGTTTTTCTGAGATAGGGTCTTATTGCTCAGGCTGGTCTCCAATTTATGATTCTCCCATTTCATCCTCCCAAGTAACTAGGACTACAGGCGTGTGCCCCCATACCAGGCTTTGTTTTGTAATTTACTTAAACTTTAATGGACCGTGTGTTGTTTTTTCCCCTCATTTTTTATGATTAGAAGTAGTGCTGGCTTGAACATCCTTTGACTTAAGTATTTATGTGAATATCTAGTTATTGTAGTAGAAATTGTTAGAAGCAAAATTATTGGTCCAACAATATAGGCCTTTTTTAGGGCTTTTGGTATGTGCTGCCAAATTACTCTTTAGAAAACAGCACAAGATTACGTTCTTGACCCTCAGCCTGCAGGTGCCTTTCTCCCCATAGTCCAGCCCATGCTAAAATTTAGAATGTTAAGGGAATTGATTAATTTGATAAGATGGTAACCATATCATTTTGGTGCAGGACTTTAAAAAGAAGACAAGGTAATACATTAATATTTTCTTTTTAGCCTGTCCTTTGGAGACCACCTCCTGTGCTGTTAGGGAGCTAGTAGTATTTTTTGGAGGATAACTGAGGGGTGCTGGATGCATGGGCCACAGGTGGATTCCATTGCTTTTTTTTTTTCCATTTTTTTTTTCAACTGAGCTAAGTTCTGCGGTGGGTTTGTGATAATAACTCTTCATGCTGAAGACATGAATCCATCAACGTACTCCAGAGATGTGTGGTAACTTCAAGACACGCAAACTAGAATCTGTTGTAGACAGAGCCTGACCCACTCCAGAGGACTCACTGTTGTTCGCCTTATTATTCATGATGCACACCGATGCCTGTCTCCCAAGGACAGCACTGTAGTCTCTGTGTTTGCAGTTTTCCCTGTGGCCTCTGCAGAATGCCAGGGCTTCTTAGAATAAGGCTCTATGACGTTGTCTAAACTCCAAAGGATTAAAGCCATTGTGTTTTCCTCCCCAACATGGCAGCTCCCTACCACTGCTCGTGGCTTTTGTCTCAGTCTATACCAGCATGTGGACCTCAGCACTTTCTTTCCATGATTGATTCTTACACCAACATGTATGGCACGTACTATTATTTTCTGCATTTTATTGATGATACAATTGAAGCTTAGAGTGTTTAGATAGTTTCCATGGAGTCACACAGCTAGAAATGGGCAAAGGTGGGGATTGAACTAACTCTAGAGCCCACATTCAAAAGTCCTTGAGAACTGCAGAGAAATGAAGCAGACTGAAACCAGAGGAACATGTAAAGCCGTTAGGATTCCGGCCCAGAGCTTGTATCTGCCACGTGCAGAATGACTCACACCCACAGAAGGAACCAGGAGTGGTTGTACAGTGGTCTCCAACCCCATCTACCTCTTCCAAGTGAATAGTGGACCAGGCTTTGCTGTAGAAGAAAGTGGTGTTGGACTGACTTAGAAGATTGGCTGCCAAAGATAAGTGCATAGAAGAAAAGCATTGATTGGAATGAGGAAGAGGTGAGGGTGTGCAGAGAACTAGGGTGGGGAGGAGAGTTCCCTGAGCTTCTGCAGGACTGGAAGCTGGAAGTCATGTGGTGTAATCAGGCCATCGAAAGCAGATTACATAGGGACTGTGCCCCTGGTGGAGGCTAAGCATAGGTACTCGGGGTGGGCACAGAGAGCCGTCACATTTTAACTAGCCAACGGGGAAGGCAGCTGGATGATAGGGAGGTGGGTGGCATCATGCTACTGGTATGTTCTTATAATAAGTAAAATTATAGCATAATTTCATCCACTCATTGAAAACAAGGTTATGCAATTAGGGTTCTGCTGCTGTTAAAAGCTTCCAGAGATTTTAGTGCACTGGGCAGACAGAATGATGATGTTTACTTTAAAAATCAAACTTGTTCTCTTTCCAGAGACTTAATTTTATTTAATGCTCAGTTTCTGTGCTTACTGGTTCTGTATTTCCTTGTGTAGATTAAGATCCAATTTAGAGATGAATCTACCAGCCACTTGGCTGTGAATAGCACAGAACGACACGTCGGGTACCGAGGGACTGCTTGTTGGACAGCATTTTCATGTGGAATTGTCATGATTTTTATAAGAATAAGAGTTTTATCATACATACCCCCACCATTTCTTAAAAGCAATAAAGGAAATGTTGGGTGCTCCTTTTGAAATTTTCAGTTCATTTTTTTTTTTATTTTGAGAAATGAAATTTAACAGAAATTTACCTTCATAATCATCTTTAAGCATACGGTTCCATGGTAGTAAATATAGTCAGAGCTTTGTGAAACCGGCCTCCAGAACTTTTTTCATCTTGCAAAACTGAAACTCTATGCTCATTGAACAACAGCTTCCCATTTCCTCCTCCCAGCCCTTGGTACCCCCAACTCTACTTTCAGTTTCTATTAGTTGGCTACTTTAAAAACCGTCTCTTGCAGGTGGGATCATACAGTAGGGGTCTTTGTAACTGGCTTGTGTCACTTAGCATGGTCGCTTCCAGGTTCCTCCATGCTGTAGCAGCAACTGATGTCCTTTTTTTTTTTAAGGCTGACTGACATTCCTTCATCTGTATGGACTGCGTTTTGCTTGTTCTGTTGACAGCGTCTTGATGTCTCCCATACCTTGGCTGTTGTGAGTCTTGTTGCTGGGAACATGGGTGTGAAGCTTACCTCTCTGAGAGCTGGCTTTCAGTTCTTTTTTTGGATAGGTACCCAGAAGTAGGACTGCTGTATCATTTGGTGGCTCCATGTTTAACTTTCAGGAGCCTCTCTACTTTTTTTTATATTGTGCTTGCAACATTTTACAGGGTCAGCCACAATGCACCAGAGTTTCAGTTTCTTTACATCTTTGCCAATACTTGTCATTTTCTGGACTTTTTTTTTTTTTTGGCAGTAGCCATCTTAATGGCTGTGAGGACTATCTATGTTCTGCCTACTACATCAAGTTTTCTTATAATTATAGACAGATACTAAAATGTGATTTGAGATTTATTTACTTTTGCTGCTATCCTACTCAAAGGGAGGATGATGAAAACATATATTAACAGTCTTGTGACTTACACAATAGCGTGCTTTACATATGTATTGATGACGTGCTGAGAAATCATACCTGGGAGGCATCCTGAGATCACTGCAACATGGTTGAATGTCAGAAGTTTTCAAAGCCTAAGAAGCATGTGCTACCCTCCGAAAAGTATCTACGTGTCAGTTGAGCCTACAAAGGAGATCTTACTCCTGATGCTGAATTTGTTGGGGAGACAAGACGATGCCTAGAAAAGACAACTCCCTGCTACATACACACTAGCACAGCTCTGCAGTGTCTAGGAGTGCTAGACAGGAATAGGCAAACAGGAATCCCAAACTCAAGTGGAATTATAGCACCCAAAAGCTAGCACTGTTTATTTATGAGCTTACCCTGTGAGCTATAATTCAAACCCTTGGCCAATCAAATGGAAAAATAAATTATTGGGAGTGATGTTTTACTTAGAACCCATTAAAGCAATTTAAGTGAAAGTTTTTCCAGGTATAATACCCAGCTTTCTGCAGGAGGGCAAATGTAGGTGTAGGAATCTCTTTATGAATGCTCTTGGGGAGGTGGAGGGAGGATGCACACAGTAGTCTTTCAGAGGACTCAGCAGCAGCCGTAAATCCATTTATGAACAATTCAAGTAATAGACCTTTGCAGCATAATGTTAGTTTTCAATAATGATGTTATTTAAAAGAAATCAGAGGTTTAAATGGAATGCATGGAGAAATGGGGCATTATAAATTTGAGTAAGTATTACTTTTTAGCAAATCCAGCAGATTCTCTTACTATTTTACTTTTTGTTCATGTCATTGGATTTCAGTTATTCAAATGGGAAAGGAGACATATTCCAGGGATGAGTCCTTTGCTTCTGCTCTATGAGTTAAGGCCCTTTTGCAGGTTTTCCCAAGCAACTTAGCCTTCATAATACTGGAGGAACAGAGAAATTCAAACATCAACTGGCTCTTCACTTTGTATCTTCAGCAAGGCTGAGGTCAAGCACCAGATTTGTTATTTACCCTGATCCTCAGCCTGAGCTCTCCAGTCTCTGGGCACTCACATGAAGAGTACCTGGAAGGACAGGAATGAATATCACTGTGCTGGGTGACAGTATCTTGCACAGGATGTGCTAGAAGATGCCTAAGAAGTATTTGGAGGCAGTCTTCACTTTCTTACTGGAAAAGCCTCTGTGGGAGATCTTTTCTGATCAGCTTTCATATAATCCTGGCAAGGTAGCCGCTTCCTGTTGTCTCCTGCAGGTTGGGGAGGTGTGGGTGAGGGGAGTTTTCTTCGGTAATACATTATGCTGCTCAGGGTGCTAGGGGTGATTGTGTAATATTACTAGTGTGTGTCTGTGTCTGGTTCTTGTTCATGTGTTATTTATTTTTGGCACGTCACTATTTGCAGGCAACAGGAAGTTAGCCGCAAGTTTGTCCCAAGTCCTTAACAACAATAATGGTCAAGAGTTGCTGGAACCCCTTCATCTTATCATCACCCAAATACTGTGCAAGATGCAAGGCCATCTTGGTGCGGTTGAAACCCCTTTTCCTGGGATTTCAGCCTGTCTCTGCCTTTCTTTGATCAGAGAACAGCCATGGTCCCTGTGAGAGTCCCCGCTCCTTTCTCTGGGGCTGCACACAACATACACTCCCCAGGGATTGCAGATGCAGACAAAGAAGCCTGGAGGTGAAGAGCTGCACGGGGGCTCCGAGGAGTCCATAGCTGGGTAGCCGCTGTCCCTACGCTGTCTTTGCTTAGGCTCCATTGCTGCTCACTTCTAGTTTTCTTAATGTGGTAGGTGTGCATAGACACGGTGCTGTGGGATCAGGACTCGAGGCCAGCAGGGTTATCCCGCACCTCTGCCCCTCTCCTGTGATGCTTTCTGGATGGGGTTCAGCTGTCACTTCACAGGGAAAACATCTCCCTTTATTTAGTATCATTGCTCCATCTTCCAGCATCAGTTTTCTGTTACTTCATATTCATTAATAATAGGGAGGAAGAATAAAACAACAAAACCCTGACCCTCTGTGTAATTGCCATCTGAATTTCACAGAGTAGGCATTTAAAGATTTAGTTGGCTTTAAAATTAGAAGTTCTTAGTAGACAAGCCTCTTTCTCCAAGGGCTTGGAATCCAATAATTCAAAACCTGTTTCTTTACATGTAAAATTATTCCTTCCCAAAAGCACTGGTGCCCCAGTGGAGAAGGTTGCAAGTTCTTGGCAGATGGCTCTCTGTGCTCTTCATTAGTAGTATATGATTTTCTTAACTTGGAAAAGTCCAGCACTGGTAGGAGAATATGCGTGGCTGGACTCTGCCAGGTTTCCTGTGGCTGTGTTCCTATTAGTGGGCTTCAGGGGCTTCTGACAGGCAATTATTATGGTTGGCATGGAGGATGAGGGAATACATTATTCCTACCTCTTCATAAAAAAAAATGGAGAATGTGTCTTCCTTCTCTCCTCTGCAGCCAGCTGTCAGGTTGGAATGCCAGCCCCAGTTTGTTCCGTCAGATGTTGTGGGTTGAGTGATGGGTGTTGGCAGCGGCCCATCACTGTGATTGCCAATTGCCAAACACACCCAAAAACTCTGGCCACAGATGTCTAAGAAAACAGAATAACAGAGATTTCACTCTGGGTTTCAATGCATGGATTTCTTGCTCATTTTGACTGTAGGTCTCCCATAGAGAAAGGGAACAACTAGCAAAAAAGACAACTTTGAATTAAAAAATGTGATTTCTTTATGGGTTTAGATTCTTTACTGAGTTGCTCTGGAAACAAAGTTTCATTGGATACTCTTAAATGTCTTTGTAAAAATATCCCCATTGTATGGATACTGACAACCTGCCATGAACAAAAGGTTCATGTGGGTCACCAAGGGTATGGTTGGAATCCAAAATAAAACCAGCTCCCAGGTGGCTAATGATCACTTTCTCTATCATGCTTGGAAAATATGCAGCTTCTCTTGCCAGGAGTCCGTGGCAAGGCAGAAAATGATGCCTAGGCAGCTTCATAAAGCATTGCAGAACTTATCTGGGTTTCTTAATGTCATAAAAAATATATTGGTGGATGTGACTGTTGTGCAGAAGTAAAGTGGCAGATTTAAAAAGTGACATCCAATCAATTTGGACTCATTGCTTAAGATGCTTGGTAGCAGAGAGGTCAAAATAGAGTCATTTCCCTTCTCTTTTCTGCCCCTTTGCCATCCCCTGGGCCACCTGCTCAATGAGAGGGGCCAAGAGCCCAGCGCAAGGCTTCACTATGCCTGGAGAAGGAGCTCACATCTGCTGCTAACGGACTGTGCATTCTTGGCAACTTCTTCATCTGCAAAAGACACTCCATTTCCAGGAAATCTCGTTTCAAGAAATGGAAGACATTTGTGGAAGCCTTCCTGTGTGACTTCCAGGCAGCCATCCTTGCTTTGAAAGCAAAAGCCTGGGTTTACGTATATCTTCACACCCTTGCATAGATTCAGTGCAACTAATTTTTAATTGCCCAGTGGGCATCCTGTTGGGGTATGAGTCATATTTATGGATTGTGATATTTGTCTTTTTATTCATCTGTTTGTTTTATCTATCCATCTATCCTGTATTTGGACCCAAACATATGCCAGGAGTTATGCTAGACTGAGACTTCACTTAGTTTGCATATTCACATTTGAAGTTCGTGGGATTCTGCTACTCTAAAGGATGTTTTGCATTTCTTGGGGGGGGGGGGAGTAGATTTCTTCTTCCCTATAGTGAAATTAGCATATTAGTTTTAAGAAGGGCTGCATTTTATGGAGCATTAACAGAATTAGAATTTCTTGGCAAAGATCATGGTGTTCATTCTTGAACATCACAACATCGTGAGCACCATTTAAAGTCTGTCTTTAAATGTACATTTTTTACATGTGAATTTTTAGATAATATAGGAGCAGTTCAAAATCATTGTTACTTTAAAAGCTGAAATGCATCTTTTTGAAAAGGTTTGGATGAGGATATGAGCATTTCTGTAATATGTTGTTAGAACAACCCACGCCTCCAAGGTTACACTCAATTACATATTATAAAAATTGGTATTGACACTAATTCACTTTCTGTATCTCTTTTGAGTAGATAGATGATATACAGCATAATAAAGGTTTCCTGGAAAACATTTTCTTATCAAAATAGACTGTCAAAGGCAACTATAGGTCGGTGACATGTTGTTTGCAGATAAACTGAAATTATGCAAAAAGAAAAATATTTGGAAGGAGAAGAATTTTGGTTTGATTATTCAGGGTTTAAAAAGATCTTCTAGCTGTGAGGTTGTGTTGACTGTATGTCATTGATGGCTAATTAGAACCTTTGTAGTGGTATAATTTATTCAAATCACTGCATTTTAGAGCATTATTTTAGTTTGGAGGTTGTCAAACATTTTACCATCATAAATTGAACTTTAAAAACTAGTTTGTAAAAATGAGGGAATACATGTAATATGTATTACATGTAAGTCACATTAGTGACTTACAGTCCAACTTGGTCTTCATAGCTTTGTGTGTATGTTTTTGTGGGATTGTCCAGGTAGGGATGTCCAAACCCATCATGTGTTACCTAATTTTGACCCCCCCTTTAAAAAAAATGATAGGCAATAGGGTCTGTCAAGGATCTGATTATAGTCTTATGCCATCTATTTTTAGTGAAAATATCCATTTCATTTTACCTCCAGTGATTTGGGCAGAGAAAGCAAAAGTCAAGTACAAATTCATTAAATTGGGGACTCATCAGTTGTTTTGCTATGTGGGATGTGTGTCACTTTGATTGAATGGTGTTTATCAGATATCCCAAACCTTAATTTTTTGTTAAGTTTTTTTACTTACCACTTATGTGTGATGGCTGGAGAGTTTTAGAATCCTCAGGAGGTTCACCCTTGAAAGATGCCATACATTGGGTGAGGTGGGTGGGGTGGGGATGGGGATAGCAAAAGGCTCAAAGGTCCATCTTCCTTTTCTCTTCAAGCTTGTCAAAATATTGGATGTGCCAGGAGGCCCGAGGGGCACCATGTGAATCTTGTGCCATTTCTGCATTTAATGCAGCTAACACCCTACTCGGCTTGGAATTCTGTGTACAGTGCTCATTTCCCTGATGAATTGTAATCAATGCTAAAGGTTACTCATTTTTCTAGGGAAGGGGCACTTAGGAAAGCAGATGCCTGTTGCCCGAATATCTAATAGTTCTATATCGTGCATCCTCTCACTCTCTCATAGCTACTGGGAATATTGGAAATAATTGGCATCTTTAAAAAATTCAGTATTTGTGAATGTGGTTGTATTTAGATAGAGGTGTGCTGTCTGGTTCCTTTCAAATAGATAAAATCACAAATCCTCAAGAAATCAGACTTTGTTGACAGGTCCAAATGATCTATCTTCATCTCCTTTCTTCTCCTTCCCCTTCCCTTCCAACAACAAGTGCCTGTTTGTGCCTTCCAGTGCACCAGGGAGGTGCCAGGATAGAATGAACATGTAAGGCTAGCAGCACCTTCCTTTCATAAAAGTTTGTAGATATTCATGGATTTCTGCCTTAGGATTCATTATTTGTTGTGCTGGGGATCAAATCCAGGGCCTCACTCGTGCTAGATAAGGCATCATTGAGCTACATTCCTAGCCCTTCTCTTTCATTTAATGGAATATCAAGAGGTATTTCATTGTTCAAACCCACTTATATCTCTGTCATTATTCAGAGATAATTTTTCTTTATATGAGGAATATTTGTGTATCATGGATACTGTAGCATTGCAAAAGGATTCCAGAGTATAATTCAACAACTCATTAGTGAACTCCCAAATAGAAACTCAGACACAGCCAGTTCATTGCTTGCCACTGAAAACAGTACAAAAGTATTAAGTCTTCCTGGTTCCAGGGATGTGTAAACCAAACAGTTGCTAAAATTGTAAATATCCAAATACAAGAAAATGGCTCTTTAGCCTTTAAAAATGATACATTGTTATTCCTGGTTTCTGAGCTCAGTTAAAAATGATACACTGTTACTCCTGGTGTCTGAGATCAGTTAAAATGATACATTGTTATTCCTGGTTTCTGACACCTGTTGTATAAATTTCATTTAGATTCATTGACATTGTGAGTAGCTGAACTCTTAAACTTCACCAGCAAATAACTTCCTCAAATGTATGCTGAGGACCTGGGTTTTCTCCTGCTTTGGCTTAGAGATGCCACCTCTTGCTGAGCCAAACTCTGTATTTTCTGTTGTTTATTACTTGAGAACAATATTTCTTTAAAAATGAGCCATGCGGGGTGGGCATCTACAGGACCTTTTCAGAGGTCTTGAAAGTCCAACTTATCTTCACGGTAATGCCAGGAATTTTTTTTCTTCACATTACCTGTGTTGCAGCTGCCCTGATGACATAGAGGTACTGGTGGGTAAAACTGCTAGTGTCTTGGTGTGACCAAAGCAATGGCATGGACAGTCACTAGAGGTTGTCGCAGTCTTCACCACCAGCCACTTACAATAATAAAAAGGTCAGTTTCACTTAAGGGTGGCCCTGATGAAGTAGTAAAAATTAGTGATTTTATAAAACCGTGACTTTTGAGTTGCACATTTTCAATACTCTTCTTAACAGTGGACACATTCTGCTGTCCATTCTACTTGTGGTGCATCACCTCTACTTAGGGCAGTTGATGGACATCGCAGTTATGTGAGCTGGGGCCTCAGTCAGCCATTTTCTTTAAAATGAAGTTAGCTCATCACTTCAAGGAAAAGGACTGATGGTATTTGGCCTGAGCTCAGTTTGAGAACCGCTCCTGTAGGAAATTGGAGGGCACCGCACCAGGAAGCAGAAGCAACCTCTCTGCTGGTGGGGGGTCCACAGGCAATCCTGTCTGTCTGAACGACATCAGGTCTGCAGCCTGGTGGCCTTACTTGGTGACTTTTCCAAGCACCCCTCACTTTGTAGCAAGGTGGATTTGGTGCTCTGCGTTTGGGTTAGTAACCTCATGAAAACACGCCTCGTTTCCCCTGCCGCCGTATGTAAGCGAGGTATTTCCTGCCATTACTCTCAGTTCGGAAAGCTTCACCTCTGGTCACCAGTGCACGTGGGGATTTCATCTCAACAGCCAGTCAGTCAGTTCTCCAGCGGACACCAGCCAGGGAGCCGGGAAATGCTGAAGGGCTTTTCCTCCTCTCGGGCACCACTCAACTTAGTTCTGACACCAAGTGTGTACCCTCCACCCCCGCAGGCCTCCAGACAGGGGTTCTCTAATTCAATTCCATTCTCCATTCTGATGCTGTCCACCAAGAGGTAGCGTGAGAGCCCACAAATGGGGTGCAGTCCCATGGAACTCTTCCCCATTTCAGATACCAGTCTTATGCCACAGGATGTGACCCGTGCTTCCAGCCCACTGACTATGCATCTGTAGTGCCCACAACCCACTCCTGGGGTGTGGTTAGTTGGCGGGAGTGGCTCACAGAACTCAAGGATATGCGCTGATCACTGGTTTGTTACCAAGGCACAGATGCAGCCCCATCAAGAGATGCACAGGGCATGGCTTGTTGGAAGGGGTGCAGTGCGTCCATGCCCCTCGCATGGTGAAACCCCACATTTTAGTGACTAGAGGCACCATCCTCCTAGCACCCCACATGTCCATAACCAGCAGGCTCTCTGAGCCCGGTCCTGGGTTTTTATGGAGGCTTCATTATGAAGACTTGATGGATTTCATTGCTGACTGTTGGTGATGAACTTGACCTTCTGCCCCATTTGGCTGAGGGTGGGACTGAAACTTCTCACTCTAATCCAGTGGTTGTTTCCCTGGCAACCAACTTCCTTCCTGAGGCTAAGCTAGGAGCCCACCCAGAGTTGCCTCATTAGAACAAAAGATGCTCCTGTCACCCAGGAAATTCCAGGGAATTTAGGAGCTCTGTGTCAGGAACTGGGGTCAAAGGCCAAATATTGGAACAAAAGAGTCTCAAAAGATCCTCATTTACAAGAGTTTTAGGAGTTCTATGTCAGGAACTGGGGGCAGACTCCAATGCTATATTTCTCATGATAGTACAGTGTTACAACCTGCTTCTCACGATCAGGCATGTTTTTGCATTCCAGCTTAGCATTGGTTCGACTCTCAGATCTTTTGCCATCAACTGTGTTTGGCTTCTGTTTATGTGTGACCATGTGATCCAAGTAGATACTGTAGCCCAGGGACACTGGGCACTGTTCTGAAGGAATCAGAAAAAGTCCAGGTGTGGTTCAGTAGGTCATGGTCTCCTGGTATAAGATGTACCATAAAGCCACTGGAAAACACATTTTTAAAGACTAATGACATGTTAATGTTAAGGAAAATGGTAGGATACAAATATCTATCAATAGACTACAGTGGAAATATATTTAAATATGCCCTTGCCATCCCCCCCAAAAAACCTGGAAGGAAACACACCAACAAAATATGTACCCCTAAGTGCTGACATAATGGGTAGTTGTATTTTCTTGTTGTGCTCTTTCATATTTTCTTAATTTCCTAAAATGGGTTTGGGTTACTTTCATAATTAGTAATTTAAATAAAAAGCTTTAAACAACTGTTTCATAGTAAAGTCTGTATAATGTCTGCTGACTTCAAATTCATCAATATTATCTATTTAACCATAGTTGAGATAAAAGATGCTGTCATTTAATTTAAATTTTAGTGTGGTGCTCATTTAGAAAATAGCAAGGAGCCTCCTAAGGAGGATCAGTCTGTGAGAGTGTGGGGTTGATTTGAGTAAGGCCCACACCTGCTATGAATGCCCTTTGTAATTTTTCACACTGAGCCAGGAGAGATTAGGAGCTTACAGCAAAGTAGCAGTTTATCTACAATTGTTTAACTGTCAATGATTGACTTTTCTTTTTTTTGTTACCAGGGATTGAACTCGGGGGCACTCGATCACTGAGCCACATCCCCAGCCCTATTTTGTGTTTTATATATAGAGAGGGTCTCACTGAGTTAGACTTAGCACTTCACTGTTGCTGAGGTTGGCTTTGAACTCGCGATCCTCCTGTCTCAGCCTCCCAAAGTGCTGGGATTACAGGCGTGCACCACCATGCCCGGCTTGTCAATGATTGACTTTTGGCTCAAAGGTAGCCCTGTGAGTCTAGAGCTACTTATTTAGAAACACCATAGGCAGGGGGCAGGGGCTTTAAAGCAAGACTGCAGGGCTAGGGTTGTGGCTCAGTGGCACAGTGCTTGCCTCACACATGTGAGGCACTGGGTTCGATCCTCAGCACCACATACAAATAAATAAAGATGAGTCCATCTATAACTAAAAAAAAAAAAAAAAAAAAGACTGCAGGTCCCTGAGGGCATTCTTAGAACTTTGTTTTGTTTCCACCAAGATCAAAGATTTCCTTAAACTAATGGTAGAAAGACAGAAAAAGTTCATCTTTAAGGAAAAGCTATTTTAAGCTTCCTGGCTCCACTCCAGCTCTAAATGCCATCGCATCAGTTGGTGTCTGGAAGGTTGGGTGACAGGGACTTTGCCTGACTTCTGTAAATGACATACCAGCTGTACTCCCAGGGGGCATATGTTCTTGCATTCTTGATGGCTCTTTGAGAGTTCTCTGATACATACTTGGCACACAGCAGGAACTCTATGAATGTGGGCTAAATGGATGATGGATGAGACCTCCTTACAGCTGTGGCCTTTTCATGGTCATCTGTAAATGGTTCCAGAGTCTCCCATCCTGAAAAGGCCTATGGCATTGTAACTTGCTCTTTTTGAGTTAGACAACAGATGAGATGCTGCAGGTGACCACCATACTAGCCAGAGGACCCCAGACCCCTGCAGGATGGGCAGCCCTGCTCCTCATCAGCTGAGAGCGGACACCCAGGAAAGGTGGGGGGTGGGCTGTGGGGAACGCTGGAGCAGAATGGCCTTAGAACAATCCCCTCATGTTTCCTGGAAGACTGGGACTGGCAGGGAAGGCAGAGTTGGCTGAAGGAGCGGGAAACGGTGATTCTTGGCTGGCCACTGTGGACTGATGGGAAGAGCTGCATGGCTGGTCTTCCACGATAGACCAAGGTGGCCTGCTCAGACATCTTTGAACCTTTTCAAGGACCAACCGGGATTATAGAACAGCTGAAGGATGCTTATCATATGCTAGGCATTTCATATAGATTGATTCATTCACTTCACCTAGCAATCTTGAGTGTGCACTGTTATCCCCAGTTTACAGATAAGGAAGCAAGCAAAAAAATTCCCATTCCTGGAGAAGGAGATGCTGGGATGTGATCCCCAGCAGGCTGTCTTTTGAGTCTGCAGGACCTCCTGCTTCCTTAGATTCTGGAGGCATGTTGCCCTTCTGGATGGACTTAGCGATCTGGATGCCAGACATTTCTTCATGGTTTGTCTGGGAGCCTTTCTGCCCGCATGTCACAGTATTCAGAAGAGTTCTAGAACCCAGACTCTTTTTTCCTGAAAACCAAAGATAATAAAAAGAAAAATTGAAAATCATTAAGTCCATAGTATAGTTTGAGTTTACTGTATCATTAAGTATATACTTAGTTTAATAGCTGCCCTAGTCCTATGAAGTAGTTCGACCAGAGGGAGAACTTCAGGCCAGCTGTACAGCAGAGGACCTGTTGCTGTCTGGATTGTCATCTTTAGCTGTTCCAGCCTTGCTTTTTAAAAATTTGGTGCTAGGGATTAAATCTATAAGGTGGCTGTAGCACTGAGCTACGCACTAGCCCTTTTTATTTTTCAGACAGGGTCTCCCTAAGTTGCTGAGGCTGGCCTTGAACTTGCAGTCGTCGTCGTCCTCAGCCTCCAGGCTAGCTGAGATACAGGTGTGCACCACTGCACCTGGCTGGCCCCTGCAGCCTTGCATGGCCTCTGTGGCCCACCATTTCCTGGGTGGCAAGGATTGCTTCCTTCTTATGGAGACTTGTGATCTTTCTCTGTAATTTCTCTGGGCTCAGGTTTCAAGTCCAGCAGGCACTGGTGAAATGCACTTGCAGAAACCTGCTGTTGCCTCTTTGCTTAGTTGCATATCATTTGAGGTAAAAAGGGACCATCCCTCTGCCTCCTGTCATTGCAAAGTGTCAGCTACCAATTACTCATTACTCTGGCTCAATTTTTGGTCTTCTACTTGACTGCTTCTCAGGCATTGGAGGTGAAAAACATGATTTAACCCACTAGAAATATATATTCCTCTATTAAATTACAATTTAAATATTGCTGTCTATTTGGGGACTGGGGGAAGACCTAGATTGAAACTGGGGCTATTCTTCATGTCTCAGTCTTCTGGATTTTTGTTTTTTTCCCCTAACTGTTGAATGCTTATGTTTATACTCCAACACTATAAATATAAGCCATGTTAACCTGCATAGCAGCCTTGCACACTGCACATTTTCTGCTCCCCAATTAGCCATGTTTGAGGGCTGGGGTTGTAGCTCAGTGGCTGAACGCTTGGCTCGCATATGTGAGGCACTGGGTTCAATCCTCAGCACTGCATAAAATAAATGAACAAATAAATAATAAAGACATTGCTAAAAAAAAATTAGCCATGTTTGAATGTGGTCCTCCTCGTGGACAGTACAGAGGGCTCAGTGCACACACCTTTGAGTTACTTACTGCCAGTGAGCTTGCCTTGCACTGTCTGGTGCTGAAGCTGTGTCCTCTCCTTCAGAAGAAAGAGCAGGAGAGAGGAAAGCAGGTAACTTGTTGGAGAAGATGAGGATGGCTTGCAGACTCCTGTGAGCTAAGGAGTCCTAAAAGCTGGGAGAGAAAATTGCCTACTTGCAAATAAGCCTAGATTATTAAAGTATTGGAGACTGAAGTGGAAATCCTGGGAGAAGACCTGAAAGCCTTCAATGAAGGCCAGATCCATGTGCTTATTCCTTCATTGGTTTAATAACACCTTGTGCGTAGCACCACTGAGCTACAGAGACACATAATAAACATTTGTTGAAGGGGTGGAGAGAGACAGTTCCTCCAAATGGGGACATGCGAAGCATGGTCTTAGTCTAAGCTTTGAGGGGAGTGAGTGAGAACTAGTTAAAATGAGAGAACAGAAGATACTTAGTATTTTTGACTATTTTTTTTTGACAAAGGCTTTGTTATTTTTAGATGGTAATCTAGACCAAGAGGTATTCAAATGATCTCTTTTGGCCCAAAGTTATGGAATTCAGTGATGTCACTGTATCCTGCATTCTTCTCCTTTCTGGAGTTTGAAAATACCCTAAACAGGGCTGGGGTGGTGGCTCAGTGGTAGAGCGCTTGCCTAGCATATGCGAGGTGCTGGGTTCAAACCTTAGCACCGCATAACAGTGAAACAAAAGCATGCTGTTCATCTACAACTACCAAAACACACACACACACACACAAAACCCTAAACAGGGAGAAATTAACCCTGAAAAATGAAAGAATAGGAATTTTTACAGGGTTATTGATAATGCATTATTTCCACAGTTGTCATGGGAAATGGAAATCTTAGATTCTAAATTGGTGCATGACATCTGGGGACACAGTTCAAACATTATGCAGTGAATTTTTCTTTGGGACCCAAAGGAGCTGATTTGAGGACTAGGTCACTCTCAGTCCACATTGCAAAACTCCTTCTCCTGCCTTTCCTCAGGAGGTAGGAGAAGTAAAACTGAAAGGTTTTTGGTTGAGTAATTTAGAGAGTGTAAAACACAAGTAACAAGAGACTTGGCCCCTTGGGGGAGTTTGTCGCAGGTGTTCACAGGCTCCTCTGACAGCAGGGAGAAGTGCTGCCTTTGGAACCAAGTTCAGGTTTTCCTGTTTGCAAGGGAGGGGCAGTCCTTTTGCCCCATGGCCACTTACCTCTCTTGACAGTTTGTATAAATATGTCGAATCTGGGCCATGGCCAGGTGTTTATCAGCATTACAAGGCAAGATGTTCCTAAAATTCCTTTTTCTCTACTGTTGTTGTTTATCTACTGTGCTTGGGTGACCTTATCAGACTGAGAGAGACTGCAGGATTTTACTTCCTCACAATTCTGGAGGCTGGAAGTCTAAGATCCAGTTGGCTGGCTTGCTGATGGCTGTCCTCCCCGTGTCTCCACAGCACTCTGCGTATCTGTTCTAATCTCCTCTTATAAGGACACCAGTCATATCAGATTAGGGCCCTTCTTAGTGACCTCATTTAATTGCATTACCTTTTCAAAGGCCGAGTCTTCTAATAAGGTCACATTCTCAGGTACTTGAAGTTAGAACTTCAACAGAGGAATTTTGCAGGGGGTCGCAGGTTAGCCCAGGATACCCGTTTCACTTTATTGTCAACTCGCAGTTCTGGGACTCCTGAAGTAGGTTTCCTTGTGTTTCAAGAGTGCAAACAGCTCAGTTTATACATATTTGATATGTCATGAATTATAAAGCCCATGAGGCAGGGATTTTGTCCATTTAATTTATAAAACTACATACGTAGCATGTAGAGCAGAGAAAGCTCTCAGTAAATATTTGTTGAATGTTGGCAAAATGCATATTAGTGCATATGATATATATATATGAAAGAATGAAAGTTAAGGGAATGCCATAAAGCCATATTAGTTTCAAAATATTTTAAATGGCCAGAAAGGCAGTGATGGTTTTTGTGGCTTTAGGGCTCCAAGCAATAATCCTAAAGTAGAGAATCTCACACTAAAAATAGCCAACGGGACCAACTTCAAATCCAGTCCTCTCTGCACAGCATCACCATATATTGTAGCATGTAAGAGATTCTGTATCCAGTGACTTCTATGTGCTGTAACACTGTATTTTAAAATGTTTTATTATTTATGGCTATGTAAATTTCATGTATTCAATGAACACAGAGAACCGCGCGCTCACCCCATCCAGTTAGTGTTAGTGCAGAAGCCTGGTGGAACTCTGGGCTGTTGGCAAAAGCCTCGGGGAATCTCTCTTTCCTCGTGATAACATTGTCTAACCAGAGAGCAGAGAGGATTTTGTCTCTGGATTTATGAAACTAATGTTTTCTTTCTTGCCCAGATTCCTGTCTGATGCAAACACTTAGGGACCATAGTGAAGAGCACTGCTTACTTTTCTGATTCCCAATTTGGAAATCTTCTTTGATTATTTGGAATTTCCAGATTTAAAATTTTCTAGGGAGATTGGATTCAATCTTGAGGAATGAGTGGTTTACCAACATGATTAATAATATGGAATGCCATGGCCAAGACAGATTACTTCCAGGTATCTTTGGAAGCATCTTTTGCATATAATTGTTGACTGAGAAGAAAAGCCTCCTCAGGGAAGTCACCTGCCAGTCCTGGTCACCGTGTGTACTTAAGGTAGATTGTTATCAATTCTAATGCATACTGGGTTTCTTCCCAGGTAATCTGCAGTAGTAATTATGGTCTGTCCCCAGTTGAGAAACACAATCATATTTTGTGGTAGAAAATATTTAGAGCACACTTAGGGTTCTAGAATCTTACACAGGCAGCTCTAATTACCCTGGAAACACTTCCCTGGATCTGAATGTGTTTAAGAATTCCATCTTTTAAGGGCTGGTGATGCCAGTTTTTCAAACGGCAGCGTGCTGCTCCGTTCCGCTGTGAATCCTTTGTGCGCTGCGGTGTGCTTAAGCTAATAGAATCAAGTGCTTGTGTTCAAGTTTTTTAAAAGCATAAAAACCCTGTTTATAAAGATGGTTCTCTTTGGCACTTTGTAGCATTATGATGATGCTGCCTTAGCAAAAGGGGGGGGGGTGTTTTGCTCCTTGTGGGGAGGCCCTGGCAGAGCATCCTCTCTCCTGCTTGCAGGTCTCTGGGAGAACTTCACATCCCTCCTCAGTCAAGGGCTAGTTATCAACATGCACTGCACACTTGAGCATCTCTCTGGAGACAAGGGACAGCAAATGTTCTGTATCCAAGCATGGTTTTCCTCAGTGTTTATGTAACATAACCCCCTTCCTTGTAAAAATTCACACATTTAAAAAAAAAAAAAAAACTTATAATAAGTTAGGGATGGGAAAAGTCTTCCAAATCTAGAAAATCAATTGACACAGGAACTGTAAATAATCTGAATTTGACTTACCGTTTCTGTCGGCAGCATTTAGAATGCAGTGATTAGTTTCTATGCTGCTGCTGTGTGGAAGAGTCCAATGAAATGCAGTGTGTGTGAGAGCCTTAGGGAAATGGGTGTCAGTCCTGTTGCACAGAGATGATGTCACAGGCACACAATCCAAAATCTGAGTTAGCATGCTCAGAGCTTTTGTAACCACTGACTGTTGCGAGGTCCTTCCCTCCTGTCCCTTCCCTGTAGGGCGCTGCTCTTCCCTGCTCTTGTGGTCCCACACAGCATGACACGCCCAGGCCCCTCTGGATCAGGTCCTCTCCTTCCCTGGGAGCCTTTTGTTTCCCTAGCCTGCCTACCCAGGCCACTGCCTCCAGGTGCAGGGATCTGAGTTACTGCCATTTGCTGTTTAGCACGAGGAGGACATTTGTCAACTCCACATCACCCTATTGTTTGAGGCCTTTTATTTTAATGGTCAGCAGGTTGTCAGTGATTGTATCCTGGCAGTTGTCATGAAAAATAACAGTTGAAGGTATATTTGTAACACCTTCAAGGAAGAGAAAGGCAATGATGTTTCGGAGGGCTTTTTACCGATTCTGAAATGACACAGTACTGTGTGGAGAGCAATTAGGAGGAGCTTAGAAAAGAAAGTTTTGTACCATTCTTTAAAACCAGTGATTCAAATAAGCATATCTTTGCATGTAGCTTTTCCTCCCTTTATTCTATTTATGTATATGCGGTGCTGAGAATTGAACCAGTGCCTCATGCACGCTAAGCAAGTGCTCTACCACTGAGTCACAACTCCAGCCCTGCATGTAGCTTTTGAAAGCTCTCAGGTACGTGCAATAGGGTAACCTGAATGCAAACAATATTGATTTGTGGGGACAGGAATGGACTTTGTGTATTTGAGGCACTGGGGATGAAACCCAGGGTCCTGTGTCCCTCAAGTACTCCACCACTGAGCAGCTCCTTCAAGCTCAGGAATGGTCCTGGAAGGGTTCTTGGAGTAGTTGAGGGAGGGGAAGGAGACTGTCGTGTGCCAGGCATGGTGTCGCTACATGTATTTTGTCCTTGTGGTCCTGTGAAGTGCCTGTTGCAACCCTGGCTCTGTGGCTGAGGATAACGGTCATCTATGTGACCAAATCATTCTGCAGCAGCCAGTGGCTGATCCGGCTGGGGGTGCAACCCAGACCTTCCAAGTCAGTGTGTGCAGTTTGGCCTGTTTGCTTCCAGCTGCGGAAAACAGGAAGATGTAGCTATTTGGAAGTAAAGAGGGAGGACATTGGGAGCCAGAGAGCAGCAAAGGTGAAGAGTGTGAGCCAAGGTCCAAAGGATCCAGGAACAGAGAAGGCCGCTGGAGGAGGGTGCTGTCGAGTGGGGAGGCACCCAGCCAGTGCAGCCTGGCAGGTGTCTGAGGGGAGACCCCAGGGAGGGACAGCCTGCCACAGGTGTCCCGCCCTCAGGGTGCGTTGTGCAGAGTGAATCCTCCAGGGGCAAGATTTCAGGAAGCTTCCCAAGGCCAGGCGAGCAGTGAGGGTGGGCAGAACAGACCAGAAGGAGATAGTGAAAGGACTGGGGGGCTACCAAGGGGAGCAGTCTGGTTTGAGGAGGGAGAGCACTGTAGACGCTGCTGCTGTCTACCCAACAGGCATTTCTGTAACTTTTTTCTGTGCTAGTGGAGTCCCAGTCCAATTCCTGCCCATGTGACTTGTGTAAATCCTGATTGACCTAAGACAACCATGGGAATACCATGCAAAGGTGGGTGTGTGGCTCCTGACAGTGAAAGTGACCTTCTATTAAAGATTTCTTTCTTATTTGTTTTGGGTACTGGGAATTGAACCCAGGGTGTTTAACCATGTAGCCACCCCCAGCACTTTTTATTTTTTATTTTGAGACAGTCTCACTAAATTGCTTAGGGCCTTGTTAAGTTTCTGGGGCTGGCCTCAAACTTGTGATTCTCCTACCTCAGCCTCCCAAGTGTCTAGGATTATAGGCATGCACCACGGCGCCTGACTAGGTACAGTTTTCTTTATCCTGAAAAGGAACACAAGTTAGAAATCATTTGTTTCTGCTAGATGCTGTGGGTGGGCGTACATTTCTTAGAGTTGTGGCACCTGACTTGTGATCAAGAGGAAAGCTCACTTTATCAGATGGCAAAGCAGAGGCAGAGGAAAACAGGACTTTAGTACATGGTTCAGTACTGGAATCAGCCAGCTTGGGAGCTTCTAGCATCAGGCCTTTGTTAAGGTCAACAATCTTTATTATTTAAGCCAGGGGCTGGCAAACTCTGTCCCATGGGCCACCAGCCACCTGTTTTTTATAAAGTCTTTTTTATTATTATTTTAAAAATTTGTTTAGTTGTAGATGGACACAATGCTTTCATTTTACTTATTTTTTATATAGTGCTGAGAATTGAACCCAGTGTTTCACATGTGCTAGGTGAGCTCAATACCACTGAGCCACAACTCCAGCCCTATAGAGTCTTTTATCTTTTATTTTTTTTTGAAAATCAATAACTTTTATTGGAGTTTTCTTTTTTAAATTTATTCTAATTAGGCATATATGACAGCAGTTTGATTCATTGTACACAGATGCAGCACAACTTTTCATTTCTCTGGTTGTGCACGATGTAGAGTCACACCCTATGTGCAGTCATACATGAACCTAGGGCATTGATGTCCAACTCATTCCACCATCTTTCCTGCCCCCCATATCCTCTCCCCTCCCCTCCTCTCTCTCACCTTTGACCAAAGTTTATTCTTTCCATGCCCCCTCCCCCATTACGGATCAGCATCCACTTGTCAGGCAAAACATTTGGCCTTTGGTGTTTTGGGATTGGCTTACTTCGCTTAGCATGATATTCTCCAGCTCCATCCATTTACCTGCAAATGCCACAATTCTATTCTCTTATAATGCTCAGTAATATTCCATTGTGTATATATACCACAGTTTAAAGTCTTTTTTATTGATACATATTAATTAGAGTGGCCAGTTTTGCTGTGGCACATTCACACATGCATATAACATAATTTGATCTTTTTTGTTGGAATATGGCGATGCCCATTTGTTTACATATTGCCTATGGCAGGTGCTGCATCACAACAGTGCAGTTGAAAAATAGCGAAAGCGACCGGATGGTTCACGAGCCCTAACGTGTTTACCATCTAGCGCTTCACAGGAAATGTTTGCTGACCTTGGTTTTAAACCATCTTGAGCTAGGCTTTCTATTTATTTGCAATCAAAGCTTCTCATACAAAAATGCTGACCTTGTTTTGTACATAGTAATAGATCATGGTGGTATAGACGAGGGCTTAGTGGGTACAGGTGCAGTCAGGGCTGGAGTTGTGCTTTTGGGATTCACCGCATATCTCAGAAATGAGGTAAGGAGGAGTTTCTAAGACCAACTGACCTTAGAAAGTACAGATTGGTTGCCCTTTCAAATGGTGAAGAACAAGACCCAAATGGCAGGTACTTCAAAAGGAAAAGCCAGGGGGTGGATTCGTATATAGTCATAATTTAAAAGAGACAATCCAGACACCTCAGCCGTGAATGTAGGATGCATTTTTAAAAAAAATCTTTATTTTATTTATTTGTATGCGGTGCTGAGGATCGAACCCAGTGACTCACGCATGCAAGGCAAGCGCTCTACCACTGAGCCCCAGAGTTTGCCAGCCCCTGTAAGATGCATCTTAATGGCCATAGATATGGAAGTTAATGTTTAATAATCTTCAACAATGACAAACTTAAGCAAAATTCCATGCCGTTGTAATTTGTTTTTATAGCCTTTGTGAGTCCTGTTCCTGACCTCTGATGCTGTCAGTACTGGGCACAGAGTTAAGGTACATGTGACAGCCTCACTTCATTACTGTGTGGCTGGTAACCCCTTTTATCAGCTTTCTTATCACAAAGAAGTTCCCCCACCCGGTCCAGGAATGGCCAGCTCATGTCATTGGCTTCCGCAGATTCCACTCTGAGGCTGCTCTGAGCCTGTGGGCACAGCCGTGCTGTGTGGGCAGGGTGACAGAAACCTGATAGATGGACTCAACATGGGGCCAGAAAAGGCGAATCCATAGGCCTTTGCATGAAGTGATTTGAGCAAAAGCATTGAGCCGTCTTTAATATAGTAAGGAGCAGGTGAGATGAAATGTCCAATGAAGACAGCTTGAGCCAAAGAGGATTTATTTGATCACTTTCTTGGGGGCAAAAATGGTTGGTATCCCACCAGGATTCAGGGAAAGTTGCACAAGACATTTCAAAATAGCTGTAAGGTATTCCAGCAAAGTTAAGTTGAAATTTTTGAAGATGAAGACTCCTACTAGCAGCAGGTATCTAATTTTGGTAAAATAGGGAGTAAAGGATCTTTGAAGATATCATTGTAAATGTGGACTTTTTAACTGTAGACCTCCTGAAGATTTTAAGAGCTGCACATTGAATTAGTAGTTCAGTCTGAGATAAATTGCTGGGAAGTTTCTTGTTGTGATCCTTTCCCTGGCTCTTTTACCATATCCAAATTCCTTGAGAGCAGGGGCTAGTTCTGATTTTATTCCACTGACACCTGGTGTAGTTTGGGGTGTACAGTAGGTACTCCATGAATATGTTGCATAAATGTGTTTTCCTACCCATTTTATGGGACTTGTGTTTTTAAGACACCTCAGTCTAGTGCCCTGTAATAGAAACACCCTCCAAAATGAAAAATTACAACTTAGCTTTAATATTCTTTGGTATAATAAATGTGTGTGAATGTGTATATAGGGGTGACTTTCTTTTCACCATCAATTTTAGTGTATTTAACATAAGAAATTGGTTTTCAGAAACAGAATTTCAATATATGTCATTATAGCTCTAGGAAGTAGGGAGTTTCTACTTTTCTGTGATTCAATTTGTGTTTATCACTTGAAAATCAATTGGTAGTAAGACAAGTATTGGTGTGCATTGCACAGTGTCAGATTTGGGAAGAGATTTAGTGATGGCTTACATCTGGTCTCTTCTACAGATGAGGAAACTGAGGTTAACTTCCTTACCCAAGGTCTAACTGCTGACTATTTTTATGGGGAGTAGCTATTACCTGTCTCTCTTCCCTAGAGGCATGTCCCAATCTCCCCTGCCCCACCATGCCTGTGTCACCCTGGAAAATTTAGGGAAATGTATAGAGGAGTCCATCTTCCCCAGAGTATGTACTGGCTAGCAAAAGTAATGCTGATTGATGGGAAAGAGCTCCTGTAGGGATACTGAGGGGTGCATCTGATTGCTTGGGTGGGAGATATAGTTCTGATTGCTTTAACATCTTTTTCTTGGGCCAGAAGAGTGCTCGCCTAGGATGTGCAAGGGTTGCTTGGGTGCTTGGGTTGGATCCCCAGCACCACCAGCAGACAAACCACCCAACAGATCTTTTTCTAAAGTCAAACTTTTGTTCTTACAGCATCTGTGGATAAAAGTATATCCTGATGTCCGTGGCCAGCAGCTCTGGTTTTTGTGATAGGATGCTGCTTTTCTCTGCATTCTTCAAAGACCTCTGATCTACACACACTTTATTTAGAAGAAAGATAAAACCGTAGACACGCACATCTGTATTTTGAGTGGTTGGAGGATCCTTTCTTCTTTTCTTTTTTTTACTGGGTACATTTGCACAAATGTACCCAATAGTACAGTGTGGCTCTACCACTGAGGTACATCCCCAGTCCTTTTTATTTTTAAGACACAGGCTTGCTAAGTTGCTGATCCTGGCCTTGAACTTGTGATCCTCCTGCCTGAGCCCCCTGTGTTGCTGGGGTTACAGGCATGTGCCACCATGCCTGACTGGGTGATCCCTTTTCTTGTCTGAATGCCCTCTAAGGAGCCCCCTGCTCTGCTGGGAGCTGGCCTGCCATCATCTACCTTTGCCTCTCAAGGATTCTCTCCAGGCTTTGGGTGGATGCCTATGGAGAGAAGCATCCCCTACCTTTCCTATTCCAGGTCCCTTGAGCCTCTTGGCTTGAGGGTGACACCAGCTACAGGGCCAAGTGTGGTGCTGGTCCTAGCACCTCAGCCTCATCTGCTCTTAGTGCCTCCGCCTCCCTGGAGAACCTACCATGCCTCAGGTGCTGGGGCCATGGCTTTGGAAAAGCCAGCATCTTCAGGTGTAGTCACAAGCTCTGCTTGGGCTCAGAGTAGGCCAACTGAAGCATCTGTCCTATTTCTGCCTCCTTTAAGGAATTGTGCCTCTTTGGGGGTTGGAACATGAACTTTGGGCAGGAGGGTTTGCAGGTTCTTTGGGGGGCCGGCCCTGTGATACACTGAGCTCCGTGAGGGATCCTGGGTCTGATTGCAGCAGAGTTTACTGTTCACTCATGGCATAGAGAATTTGTAGAAATGAGTTTAACATCCATCTCTCCGCCATTACGCTGTGGCCTTTGTCCACGCTGGTGAGCAGTGAGGGTGGGCTTTTGGAGACTCTGGATTGGCCGAGGGATTGAGCCTGAAGCTGCAGGTTGCTGTTTCAGGCCAAGACTCGCAGCGTGGTAGCTTGATGGCTGCTGATCACTTCAGTGCTGTTCACTAATGCTTTACCTTCCATGCGGAGAGGAGAATTCCTGCCTGCAGCCTGGCAGAGGGCTTTCCAAGGAAATCACAGGGCCTGAGGAGAAGGGGAAGGCTAATTTTGCTTCTTAGAGGGAAGCTGCTTCTAGAAGCATGATTTGGGCCTCAGGTTTTTCATAAAATCACAGCTGGCCCTTATTGACGACACTGGAAAATTTATTCCTGTTTGTGTACCACTAATGACCAGCTTCCAGAATGCTTTGCTTCCAATCATAATTGTCCACTAATTTACTGTCCTTTTGATGGGAGGGAAGAACAACAATGTATTTAAAGTCACCACTGCTCCTTGGGCCACTGGGCTTATTGTCTTAGATACTTCTAGATATTTTAAACATGGACCTTTTATGAGCTTTATGTGATGCAATATTCATATTTATTAGGGCCACTTATAAAGCGTAATGAGTCCATGCAGCTGTGTTGGACAATAGCCATGAAAACGGATTTATTTTGTTGCTTTTTCTGCCCCTCTTTTCTTTGAGAGTTCAGATATTTTCACATTTTTCTTGATGAAACAGACAAGATTTTTAGGAAAGGTGCCCTCCCTGCAGGGAACCAGTGTGCAAGGCCTAGCTTCCTATGCGTCCTGATCCAAGCAGGTCAGGATAAAATTGACCCCATCAGAACCAGTGCACCAGCCTTGTGCTAGCTGTCCAGAGGCCTGCAGAGGAAGCTCTGCTCTGGGCAGCTGTGGCTCCATGGTGTCGCTCCTGACACAGACCTTCTGAAGCTGAGAGTTGAGCTGTAAATGGAAGTGATTCCTGAGCTGGTTGAGTTTGCAGCTCGGCTTTGAGTCCTTATGTACCCGCTGGTTGCCAGCTTCCTCCTTCTCTCCTTATCATTTGCAGCTTTTAATCCTGACTGGGTGTTGAACGCCCCTAGTTAAGTGTATTCAAATTAGGTCTAAAACAAGGCCAAATCTGCACTAGGGAACTCCAGAATCTGTCCCATGGAAAACCAGTAACAGTTTTCCGTACATCTTCATTGGTTTCTCTTTTGGAGTCAGCATTCCCAGAGTACATTCCCTCTTCACATTCTTAGGCTGAAATGTAGCCTCAAAGGCAGGTGAGGACGTTTTCATGTTCAAGAAGACTGTTAATTCAGTATTTGAAACAAGGTGAATTCATTACTCGGGTAGGTGAGGGAGAATGCTCAGCTTGGTAGACAGTTTCTCTGAGCAGAGGTGGAAGCTGATCCCAGGTAGGATTTTGGAAAGCACAAGGTCGGGCTGGTCTGGCTTTGGGACGTGGGATCAAGTAGCGTTAGCAAGGTCATTGGGGTGAACAGTTGTTGACTGGTCTGCCAACAAAAACATGGGGTGCAGAAGCTGTCTACTGTTCTGGTTCTGAGCCGTCATCTGATAGTTAAACTGGGGGTTTTTTGTTACCATGACTACAGATCAATTTTGGGTTTTTCCCCGTTTCTTCTCCTAAGCATGCTGCACAGAGAGAGGGAGACTTTTTGGTGTTTTCTCAGACAGAACTTCAGGAAGAGAACCTCAAAGGAGAGTCTTTTGCAGATCATTCTCCTTCCTGATATTTCATTTGCAAGGGTCCAAGATTTTCATTTGCATTGAATGTTTGAAGAAAATGAAGTCTCATGGAGAGCCTGTGGCTTTTTTCAGTTCCTGCATTTGAGCAGCATGGGAAACTAGTCCGTGTGGCTTCTCTAGACCTATATCTGGATGCTGGCACCTGGGCCTCCCACACCTGTGTCTCCTCAGTGCTTTACATGTAGAAGGTGTGCAGTCAGGGCCTGTGGATTGAATAAAGCAAGGCTGCTGGTACCACCAAGGAGGGCAGATTCTGTTTCCTTCCAAATACGCAGGAGCCTGCATGCCAAGGCGGCCCTCTACATCCCGCCTTTCCATCAGCCTCTTCCAGACCTTTCTGTAGGTGGAGGGAAGCATGACAAGCCAGGCGGCTTGCAAGGTGGTAGATACTGAAAGTAAAGTGTCCAGAGCAAGATTCCAATCCAGGGGAATTAACTAGGAGAAGGAGATACCTGACAGAACAAGGAGACTGCAGACCAGAATTAAGGATTTCTGCCTAATTTGCATCTATCTTCCTTCCTTAGCACTCTAGAGATTACTATTCCAGCAGCAAGGTGCTCTCAGGAGGCAATGTACAAACATCCCTGTGCACATCCCAGGAGCGTGTGCCCTGGAGGAACCCCAGAGCTTCCCCTCCACCCTGGCCCCAGAGGCATCATATAATGGAATTACTTTCCCTAAAGTTTCCTATAACTGAGTCCAAGCATCCTCTCTTCCTGCCGAGCGACTGTGAGCATCTCCCACTTCTTTTCTGGTCTCCTTTCTCTGAAATGCCAGGGGAGGGTGCTTGTTGGCTCATTTTGAAAGGAGCAGGGGTTGGATCTTGAGTTCTAATCTGGCTAGCCTAGAGGCTCACCTGGGGTGTGTTTTCTGATCATGTTCTGACTCAGAGCATCCTGCAGTGAGTCCCAGGCACCTGAATCTCAGAGCACTGCAGACACCCAGTCCCCTCATTGTTAGGCTGTGTTCTGGTCCAGGTCCCTCCATTTGTGGATGGAGCCTGTGGGCACATAGGTGAATCTCTTGGCTCAGGAGCGGTAGAAACTGGATGGATCCTGACTTCCAGCCTCCCTCTGCTCCAGCTCCTTCTCTTCTGTCAAACTCTTCTGGGGCTCTGGCAGCCATCTTGGCTCATCAGGAGCTCCAGGGAGCTGTGGGCAAATGGCCCATGCGTCTGCTTGAGCCTTGAGGTTTGAAAAGGCTGGAGTGAGAGCAGACAGTTGGCCAGTCCTTGATGAGCTCTACAGCTGCACTTTACCATTTCAAGGGCTGCGTTACCCTAACTTCCTGTCCCTTGATGGAGCTGTCAGTTCCTTCCACCAAGAGGTGGGATGGCAGTGTGAACAGAAGCCAACTCCTCTTCACTAGATTCATCCCGGGCCTCACAGTGCTGAGAGAGATGTGAATAAAGGGAAGTCAGTAGCTTCAAATGCTGACTTGCTGGAGGTGGGTAGTGCACTGCCCTGACCTGGTACATCTTGTCCCTAGTGAAGCAGGAGGGCTTTCTACTCATTCCAGCCACCACTGCTGGAGTTGTAGCAAAGCTCCCCATTTCTATAATTGGTTCTGGAGTTTTGGTGGCCTTCCATTTTGTGTGTGTGTGCGCGCTGAGAGCTCAGATTCATAGCTGAGGACCAGATTCATAGCTGCTTTGTTCACAGGGAGGCTCCCTGAATGTGGCTTTGAAGCCAGATTGCCCATGTTCAAATCTCAGCTCTACAGCTTGCCAGCTGTGTGGCCCTGGCAGTTTGTGTAACTTCTCTGTGCCTTGGTTAAAATTACAGCACCCTATATATAACAATTCCTCCGTACTTGACATCCCTTACAGGGTTATTGTGAAGATTAACACAATAAAACTAAAGTCAAGTGCTTAGGGCCTTCCTGGAACATAGACCTTCAGCTAATGTTGGCCAAAGTACCACCACTGAGGAAATCTTACTTGGATAGCTACGTTATTCTGATCTCCCAAATGCTGATTTTTCAAATTTATTTGCATTTTGCAATTTGTATATTTGTGGGTCAGCTTCAATCATATGTGAATGAAGTAAGTTAGTTCAAATGCCATGCTTTACCATGGCATCCAGTTCACTTGAATTCAGAATGGGAGGGATGTTTGGCTATGCACGAGAATGAACAGGGCCTATCCCTGCATCCAGGGTTCCAGCCGAGGGATGGCATATTGACCTCCTACCTGGGGTAGTAGCTTTTGGGTTCATTCTTCTCCAGTCCTGTCCCTCTCTTGTTCAGACCCACCTGAGGCCCCAGCACCATTCCTTGTAGACAGACTTCCTAGAATAGATCCAGACTTCTCCCTTCTTACTCGGAGTTCATTTTAAAGTGCAGTTTATGTTATTAAAAAGAAAGTTCAAAGTGTGACAGTAAAGCTCTTTGCAACTGGCACCTTGTCACTTGGTGTGATGGTGTATGTGTGCTGTATTCCCAGAGATGCAGGCAGAGGATCACAGAGGCCCACTAGGACAGTCAGCTCTGACCTGTTGGCAAATAGACTGTTAACCTGGCACCAGGCTGGGCTCTGGGAAGGAGGAAGGGATGGAGAGGTGGAGGAGTATAAAAGAAGAGCTGTCTGCAACCGCAGTGGGGAGAGAAATGTGATAAGATATCGGGGCTGTGTCATGTTGATAGCAGCACAATTCACAATAGCCAAGCCATGGAACCAGCCCAGGTGTCCATCAGTGGATGAATGGATCAAGGAAATGTGGCATATACAGTAATGGATGGAGCTGGAGAACATCATGCTAAGCCAAGTGAGCCAATCCCAAAACAATAAAGGCCAAATGTTTTCTCCAAAATGTAGATGCTAAGTCACAATGAGAGGCGCCTAGGGAAGAATAGTTACTTTAGATTAGGTAGAAGGGAGTGAAGGGAGGAGGTATGGGGGTGAAGAAGGATAGTAGAATGAATTGGACATTATTACCCTGTGTGCATATAGGATTACGTGACCAGTGTGATAATCCACATCATGTACAACCAGAAGAATGAGAAGTTATATTCTATTTATGCGTGATGTGTCAAAATATATTCTACTGTCATGTATAACTAATTAGAACAACAAAAAAATATGGCACAATGGAGTTTCACCCAGCCATAGAGAAGATTGAAATCATGGCATTTGCAGGAAAATGATTCAAACTACAGACAGTTATGTTAAGTGAAATAAGCCAAACTCAGAAGGTCAAGGGTCATATATGGAAGCTAGGAAAGGAAAAGGAAAGCGGTGGTGGTGAATTTCATGAAAATCCAAGGAAGATCAGTAGAGCAAAGGGTCCAGAGAGTGGGAAGGGGGAGGGAGGGGACGTGCTAGGGAGGGATGTTTGCCAAATTGTGTTGTTAGATTGTGTGCATGTACAAATATGTAACAACAAATCCCATCATTATGTACAATTATAATGCACCAATAAAAAATACGGAAAGAGAAAAAATATCAGGGATTTCTAAGGCACTAGAAAAAAGAAATGTGAATGGGTTTAAAACAATACACACTAAACACAAAGCCCAAGGAGTGGTTCTCATAAGCAGGCATGGAAGGCTTTTTAGGGATGGTGATTTAAAGCCAGGTCTTAAAGAAAAAAAAAATCAAGAGAGGTTTCCAGATAGAGAGTGTAGCATGAGGTAAGGTAATACCAGCCAGCGTGCACAGTGCTGAAGGTGCACATTTGACATGACCACCACGAAGGACCTATGCTCTGTGGAACCCAGTGGTGAAGCTGGAGTAGGAGGGGCCAGCTCCTGTGGTGAGAGGAAACCATCATGTTCCTCCTGTGGATCTGTGACACTCACGCACTGTGATTTTCCAGCAAGAAGGGGCAAGAAGCTGCTGTATCAGGGCAGGTGGACAACTGGCAGTGGCAAGCAGGGGGAGAGGGATCACATCCTCAGACATTTTGGAGAAGAGTCATCAGGATTTGTTCAATAGTTGAATGGTAAAGAAAAAGAGAAAGAGGAAGAAAAATAATTTCAAGTCTCCAGTGCTTGAGCCAGTGGGATGGGGGACACAGATACCGCATGAAGACCCCGTGGAAACTGGGCTGAGCGACTTAGCGGGGTGAGTCCTCTAAGAGGAGGCACTGCATGTCCCCGGGCAGGAGCGTGGACCTCGGACTCCGGGTACAATCCCACTATTGGCTGTGTAACCTGGGCCACCTTCGCCTCTCCAGGTCTTGGATTCCTCATTTACGCAGTGAAGAAGATCATAGCACCCACCTCGCGAGGTGGTTACAGGATTACATGAAACAGCACAAGTTAAAAATCCGGGAACCGTGCCTGGCACGCGCCCGTCCTCGAGAAATGCCAGTGCTTTTGTCACTGTGAGCATTCATCATCTTGCAAATCAGACGCGTAGGTGTAGGATCAGATTCGGGGCTTAGGAAGAGAAAGCCGGGTCTGGGAGTCAGTCGTAGGGATCCAGGTGACGAAGGCCTCAGAATGCAGCATCTTCCCGGTGGAATGATTGTGGAGGCTGACGGATGGCGGGGTCAACGCAGACGGAGTTCAGCACTGCGCCTTGGGGAATACCTCTGTGGGTTGGTGGGAGGATAATGAGGAATCCAAGAAAGACACAGACAATGAATAACTGGAGAATTAGGAGGCAGACCAAGAGACTCCGTTGTCATGGAAACCAAGGGAGAGGAATTTTTAAAAGATGTCATCCAAATCAGATACATCGAGAGTTGGGTGAGCACTGAGGGTAAAAAAAAATGTGCCGCTGATGAGGCCGAGATGCTGTTGGAAATGCCAGAACACTTTGGTTGGGGGATGATTTAGAAGCCAGAGTTTAAGGGACACTTCAACTCTGCTGCCTCCTTTGAGCACAGGAGAAACATGAGGCGGTGCTTTGAGGAGGGAGCAGAACCAGCAAAACCACCCACTTCCCGTGAGAGAGTCGGGAGTGTTGAACACGTGTACAAAGCAACCAGGGCAGGACCAAAAAAAAAAAAAAAAAACAACAACAACCCAGAAATGCTAATATGTGATAAATGTGAAATCTAGGGAGGGAATTGATAGAAAAATGAACATAGAAGAGGACACAGCTCCTGGGCAGGTAAAAAGGGCCCATTGAGCCAAAGCTGGGGAGGTGGAGGGGTGGAGTGCAGTCACAGAGGGATCCAGGGTAGCTGGGAAACAGGTTTTCTCTTTAGGATAGAGAATCTGTGACTTGTATGAGTGTTGATGCTTTGAACCTCAAGAAACTTCCAGTTTTTTTCCCCTTTTGGCAAATATTTCCTATTTATAATGCTTCTAAGCAAGGGATGGGGATGGGGTGGGGAAGATAACCTGGGGAGTTCTGTGAAGATTTCTATTTCAAAGAGGCCATGACTTGTAGGAGTGTTACTTGGGATGCAGTTCCCAGAGGATTTGCTTTTTCCCCCACTGACAAATACAGCATCTCTCTGTTAGAACAGAGCCCCAGGTCAGGGGACACAACAAACTCAACTCAGGAATGGGAAACTTCAGAGTAGCTGGGTCCTCAATGCTGTGAATCCCAGGAGCCAGTGGGAAGTTAGTTGTCTAAGGTTGTTGAGTTTATCCCAACCTCTGGCTTCAGGTAGGAAATTAAGTCAAATGAGCCAGATATTTCCAGGCTCACACTGATCAACTCCCTCCCTGTTTCTGCCTAGTTTTCTGAAGGTCCTTCATCCGCTGGTTCTTTCTAAGAACTGATTCATGTCTATTAATATCTCTTAACAGCTTCTCTTCATATTTGGATCCGTGATTTTACAGCTGTACTCTGGATTACAGATGAGGTGCTCTGGTGCTGTTCGCATGGGGTAGTAGATGGGGAGAGTGGAAACTCTCCAAGAGGACAGGGGACAGTGTCCTGAACAGGATGGGGGCAGCAGAAGAGCCAAGGGCTACACATTCTGGAGGGGCTCCGCTGCTCCCTGATCCTGGTCTGTGTGACAGAGACTGAGAAAAGCCCACGGGATTAGAGTCTGTGGTGACCTTGGGACCCTGTTGCTGCTCAGTGACAGTCCTGAAGCATTTTGTCCCTTCAATTTCTCCATCAGTAGAAGAGCTCTGTAGGTGAAAGGGCAGGTTCATGCGCTTCCGTGCCTCCTGCCTCTGGTAGCTCCAGTATTTCCAGTGAATGATGCCTGGACATGAGTTCTTGTGAAATGAGCCAGTGGGGTGAGACCAGGAGTCCATCTGTGACCTTGCAGTTGGCTTGTTTCCAGGCCATAAACACGCCAGAAAGGGAGCGAGTGGTCTGGAGAACTTCACAGGGTGGACTCTCAGCATCCGTGGGAAGCCGTTCTTTTAAAACCAATTACTTCATTGAAAGAAGACCACAAAGGGGAGGAGTAAGGAGAGAGCAGAGACTGAGACCCCCCAACCCTAGTTGTCAGAATACGTGTGCCTGGAATCCCGGCACAGGGCCTGGCGCCCTGAGGACCTCAGCGCCTGAGGCACCCTACTAAGAGCTTCATGCCCTGTGTCTGACTTGATGTCCTCCGACCCTCCTGCCAGTCTGCATCCCCCACACTTGATAGGTGAAAATGCGATTGCTCCTGACTTGCAGGGGAGGGGTCCTCCGAGTGCTGCGGGGCCCCAGCTCCATCTCTCTTAGATGGCTGAGAAGTTCTTATAGGGCCCCTCACTGTCCCTCCAGTGTGTGCTTTCAAGATCCTTCGTGTTTGAGGTTTGTGGAAGCTGCAGTTGGAAAACAGAGACTTGGAGTCTCTGCTTATCTGCTTCTCACCAAAGAGACTGGCCGACCAGAGCCTACACAGCTCCCTGCTTGTTGGTGAGAAGTAGCACTTTTCCCCTGGTGACAAGAGAAGCTTTCATTCATCTGAACTGAAACTGCAGAGGCAGCTTTGCCAGGTTTTAAAAAGTAAAATAACTGGCTCTGTGTGTGTGTGTGTGTGTCCTTCCACCACACGCCCTGGGAATCCCTGCCCTCAGCCTTCTGTGCATGGAGTTGTTAAATCACGCCTGAGAAGAACCTCGCCGTATGTACTCTGTTCTAAGTAAGGCTCTTGGTTTTCCTTTCCTCCCAAGATGTATTGAGAGGAGTGCTTACTGAAAGTTTTTTCTCCCCCACTATGAAATACTAGAAACAGTAAGTCTTACAATTCCACATAGAAGTCATTGAGTTCTAAGTGGGACTACATTGATCAGCTCAACTTGCAAGGTGAATAAAAAGAGCTAAAAATATATCCAGGCTCTGTGGTTCTGAGTTCTTTTCCCTCTAGAGCTACAGGAAGAAAGAGACTCTGGATCCTCTGGGTTGGTGTCTGTAACTTACGGCCAGGTTTAATTTTTTCTTTGTTTTATCAACTTGGTTACTTTTAAGTAATTTGGTAAGTCAAGAAGTCGACAAGTATTTACTAAGCTCCCGTGGGAGACTCTGAAAATAAGAAGGGGCCTCTTCCCTTGCAAAATTTAGAGGTTAGCAGGGAGACGGGTGTTCAACAGATACCCTGATATTTATAGAGTCCTAATGGCCATGAGTGACAGAGCCTGAGGCACTAGAAGTGCACCTAACCTTGGCTGGGCTGTGGTCAGGGAGGCTTTGCTCAAGGCCAGAACACTGAAGCCAGGAATAGAGAGTGGGCTCGCAAGAGCTGCAGAGGGACCGTGGAAGGTGAGGTGACACTGTGGCGCCATCTCATCCAGCCCAAGACAGCAGTGTGTGTGTGTGGGGGTGTCCACCTTCAGTCCTAGCAGGCTTGTCTGTCCACCCAGGAGGGGATGCAGGTCCCTGGGGGTGGAACCTGCTTCCCCCTTCACTTGTAAACGGCAGCCGCATATTTTTGCTGATGTATATACAGACGTTTGTTATTTCCATGAGGCTCCCTGGGACTTCCCCATTCAGGCGGTTTCGTGGTCACGGTGGGACTCGGACGTGTTTTCTTCAGAAGCCGGAGTCTGCATCTGTGAACGCCATCCCGAGGAGACACGGTGATGGTATCTGGGCTGTGTTTTCTGCACTTGGCCGGTTTTCACATTGTCTATTCTCAACCTGTTCCTACTCAGGAGAGGATGTTCCTCTGCTCCTTAGTCCTTGTGCAGACTAGGGCGTGTGTGGGTTTACACAGCGTAGATGCTAGTGGCGTAATCTCTAGGTGATAGTTTTCTTCCCATCAGCCTATGCTGCCTCTTGTCACCTCCTGGCATTCCTCAGGTGTCATGAACGTGCCTTGCTCTACCTCTTCCTTTCTATGCTAGGTCCCCACCACCACAGCCAGAGCTGTTGCCTCAGGTCACCTGGGAAGCTCTTCCCCCCCTGCTCCCCTAGGCAACTCTACTTCTTCCCTTTAGCTTCCAGCAGGAACCCTGATTTTTCTTGCAGATGTTTCCTGGAACCCAGGCCATCTCAGGCTCCCCTCTGCTCTGCTGTCATTTCACCCACCACATTTTCCTTGTAGTGTTCATCCTAGGTGTAGTGAGATACTTTGCTTTATAATTAGTCCTTACTGCCTCTCCCATGAGACTGCAAACTTGGTAGGCTCGGAGCCTGTCTTGTTTGTTTATCCTTGAACCTCCATGCTCAGCACATAGACGCACTCAACAAATGTTTATCAGATACTTGTTTCCAGTATCTACTTTTGCTTTCTCAAACACGTGCCCACACTTATGTGTGTCTTTTGGGATAACTGCCAGAATCGAGTGGCTACAGGCAGTTCCTGGATCCTTGTTTGCCTAGGCGTCAACAAGGATTCTCATCTTTTGGGAAACATACACGTCGCCATTGTTCACATGAACACAAAATCAACTATGTCAGTAGCCCTGCCCATCTCTGGGGACCAGCTCACACCAGCTGCATGCCAGTAGATCGTTTCTTAGATCTCACAGAACTCCCTCTGATTAGTGGAAATTTTATAGACAAACAGCTGAAGCACTACTCATTGCTGCAGTCAATCAATGAAGGTGTAGAGTCAAGATTTTCTGGTTCTGGGCTGCCCTTTCTGAATTGTTCTTGGGCTGGTCTGTTCAACTTTATGACAATAAAAAGGCTATCCCCTCGTCAGCTGCATTTCGACTGGAGGCTGGAAAAGAATGAATGAGAAAAACTCGGGGGGGAAAATTGGGATGGGGGTGTTGGCATTTGCTACACCTCGAAAGAAATCTAGCTTTGGAACAGGAAGCGAAAAAATAGTTAGACTTCTTGGATGTCATTGCATATTAAACAGAAAACTTGTTTGCTCTGGCTGTGGAGGATTCCCATGAGAGTTTGTAGAAGAAGGAACTTGACTCAATAAATAACTCACAAAACGGGTTATACGCTTTCCTTTAGCCACAAGTCAAACGTCTCAGTAATGATGAGTGACAGATGGCGGCATGTTGGGGTGAGTGTGCACAAAGCCTGCCTTGCAGCCCCTGTCCCCCAGTGAGGCTGGTAGCTGACTCCCTGCTAAATGGTACCCGTGTTGTAGCGTGTGGTCCATTGAACTAGAGAAATAAAGAATGGAATGGGGGGGCAGGGGGAGAGGTTTAGCTAATATTAAATTCCTGACCACCCACAGCCAAAGGAGGAAGAATGCTCCATCCTTGCCAGAAGCAATGAATGAGGTGGGAGAGGAACCCTGGGGGGAGCAGCCAGGAGGCTGCCTCACCTGAGGACAGACTTGCCCTCAAATGCAGGCTGGGTCTGAAATCACAGGCTTCAGACCCAGAGGAGCTGGAGTTGGAATAGCAAGCTATTTAGTCTTTTGTCTCCATTTCCCAGTCTACCAAAAGTGGGTAGTAAGCATACTGTAAGTGACACTCCCGGTACAGATGCTGGAACCGAGCTTGGCTGGGAGCTTTACACACACAGAAGCTGGCTTGCCCTCTGTCTTATGCAGCCCAAACCTGAGGTGCTTTCAGGTTTGTGTTCTGGAGTCCAGTGGCCTCGGAGCTCATGGCATGTGGCAGTTTACCTGGCCACCTTTTATTTCCCAGAGGTGGTCTAACAGTGGATTCCTTGAGGCTCATTATCAGATGATCCCCTGGGGGAATTCAGGGCTTGGCTGCCCAGTGAAGAGGCCTCACAGCTGAGAACCTCCTCCTCCTCTGCGGCTGCATCTGGAGACAGGAGGGGAAGCTCTCTATATAGGAGCTTAATTTTAGCAGCTGGGGCTGTGAATTATGTGTCAAGAGGTACGCCCACCTCTGCAGCCCCTGTTTGCACCTGGTAGAGACAATAAAGCCTTTAAGAGCAATTTCTTTCCCTACTTGTTTCTATTTTTAGCAGTTCAGAAAATCCCACTGAGTTTCTGTAGTCTTTGAACTACACCTTTCCCCACTACTCCAAACACGCGCTCGTGCGCACACACACGCTGACCTAAGGGGACCTTTGCTTTTGGGCGCATGCGGGCACTGGAATTCATAGAAGCATGCACCCACCCCCGAATTGGCCACCTGGATGTCACTTCTTGGTGTCGTGTCTGGGACATTGGTCCGGGGTGGGACTTCTGAACAAGGTCCGCATCACTCTTTGGTTCCCGTCAATGGGAGCGCCCTGTGGTTGGAGTCCCCTCTCTGTGGGTTCTTCGGAGTGCTGCTACCCTTGCACCTCTGAGATAGTGCTGCAAGAAAACAAGAAACCAAGCCCTATTCCAGGCAAAGGAGCAGCCAGTGCCCACATGGCAAGACTACCAGGTGCCGTGGATCCATGCTGTCATTGACACCGCAGAGGCCAGGTATTTGAGGCTAGAGACCATTTGGAACAGTTACCTTGAAGAGAAGGCTTCCTGATGAAGTGATAAGGAGGAATCCCTGATTATTAGATTATTTGGGTATAGGCCTAATTGAAACCATCCAGGGAGGAGAAGATCTAATTAAGTCTGACTCCTCAGAGGACTGGAACAGTTACATGTGAAGAAGTGCTATTTCTGTTGCTTTCCGCAGGCCTGGGGGCCATGCTTGGGCAGGTCTGCCCCTCCTCCTCCAACATGGAATTAATTTCCATCCTTTCTGGTCAGCCTTGCCCAAGAAGGATGCCAGACATTTTCTTTCAGCTGCCTGGACCCTAGTAAGTACATAGCATTAGTCTGTTTAAAGGATTGGAGCCAGGCGTGGTGGCTCATGCCTGTAATCCCAGCACTTTGGGAGGCTGAGACAGGAGAATCGCGAGTTCAAAGCCAGCTTCAGCAATGGCGAGGTGCTAAGCAACTCAGTGAGACCCTGTCTCTACATAAAACACAAAATAGGGCTGGGGATGTGGCTCAGTGGTCCAGTACCCCTGCGTTCAATCCCCAGTACCAAAAAATAAAATAAAATGAAATAAAGATTGGAGCTTGTTTTTCATAAGCAGCTATAGTTTTGATGTGGCTGAGTTCCCATCTGGATTCTGGTGAGGGCTACAGAAGACATACATGGGGTCTGGAGTGAGTTTGTAGAATTCGGCAACTCTTTGCTGCTTGGGATGGTGTTGGTCTAAGAGGATCCTAAAGCCTGAGGGTCCTCACACAACTCCTCAGAGGTAGCAGTGTCTCTTTAGCCACTCCTGGGACTCATCCCTAGGCCACCTAGGTGGCCTTTGGAACCAAGGTGTGTTCTTGAGTATCTCTGCATCCCTATGACCCCCAAATCTGCAAAACACACAGCTTAGATGGATAGAGGAGTTGGTTAGGTTGTGCATGTGCATCTTCCTGCACTGAATTCTGAAGGTAAAACCTTACAGCTTGTTTTGCTTTTTATCACCCTCCTATTTCTAAGTTGCTGAAGCTGGCTTTGAACTTGGCAATCCTCTGCCCTCAGCCTCCTGAGCTGTTGAGATCACAAGTGTGTGCCGCCACACCCGGCTCACCATCCTATTTCTAAAAAACATATAGTTGTGGGGGTCAGATCCTTTTTAACAGTTGAGCAAGTTCACTTTTGACTCCTTCAGTTTAAGAAGTAGTTTAACATAGTCTTATGTTCCGGAAATGCTTTAAACTCAATCCACCCACAGGTGGCTAGGCGGCCATTCGGAGAGGAAGTCCTTGTGAGGTGCACTCCCTAAGAATGTTTTGGCAGGAACCTAAGAGTGCATAGACAGGGAGGAGGCCTCTTGTCCTTGAGACGGGAAAGTGACAACTGTGCATAGATGAGAGGCATCAGGGTATCGAAAGTGCGAGTGGCTCTGACACGTCCTTTTCAAGTCCCAGTCTTTTCCTCTGAGCGGCAGCTCGTCCCCAGCCTCTGGCTTGCAGCTTTGGCTGGCTGGCTGAGCATGGCCAGTGGCGTTTTGAGTGGGAGACTAACAGTCTCTTCCTTTGCTCAGGGATTTCTCTTGTGCAGTTGATGCCTTCTGGAGACATCCTCCCTCACCCCCACCTGAAGTAGGGCTCTCCATGCTTTCTGAGTAACTCTTTGGGCCATTGGTAAGACGTGGAAGGCATTGTCCTGCAGGAGCGTAGCTTCACGGGGGCAGCGAGATGTTGGGTGAAGGAGTGACGTACGTGCCAGGAGACCCAGACCCAGTTCAGACTCTCAGGCTAAATGTGCAAACCTTGACTCAGATGGCCAGATGTGACCATCCCTAAGCTCTCCTCGGCTTCAGCTTCTAGGATCCTATAATAAAAATTGGCTTCCAGCAGCCTTTGGGGTACCCTTTCCCCACTTTGTGGTCTGTATTCATCTCTTCTCATTCACCGACAGGCAGGTGACCTCCTTAGTTCTAAGATGACTTTTTTTTTTTTTTTTTGGCTCTTGTTTCCAGCAAACAAGATTGATTAAAACCAAACTCAAATGCTCCTGAATCCTAGCAGAACTGATCAGTTCGGTGTTGACTTTCCAATCCAAAGCACTGTGTTTTCGACGCTTATCTTGTGTAGGTATTTGGTTATTTTCTGTCTCTGCTGGGCAGTGGGCATCCACAGATAAGGCATTTACCTCTATGGCTATAGAAGAGCCGTGTATGCAGCAGGTAAAAGTGAATGGATTAAAAAGTTTAGATTCTTCAGAGTGAAGTTGGAATGAACGATGGCCTTTGTGTCCTGTTTTTTTTGTGTGTGTGCCTTTTGTTCCTAACAAATTGAAGTCAGTCCGTTACTTCATTTTGTTGGTCTCATAGCGCCGACTTAGTACTTGTGAACTTTAGGATAACAAGGATCATTAGTCATTTTTGTCATATTGCAATCTGTCCTAATAAATGTGGTATTGCAAAAACAAGATCTGGTTAAAGGCAATGGTGAATTTTTCAGCTTTGGAGATTGATAAAAGTGGAAATATTTTTGCACGATGGAAATTATTAATACATTATTTCAGCTGCTTTATGCTCTCTGGTCCCTATAGGCTCAATGCCATTAAAAGGCTACATGTAACAGGGGTGGCCAATTGGCAAAAGTTTTAATCTTAAAGAAACAGTCTGTGCCCACTCTTTATTTTGAAAATTGGTTGCACTAAAAATCCAAATTTAATGATCAAATGCATTAGGAACCGATTATTCTGGTTTTAACAAAAGTCAGTGCCTTAGAATTCACTGAGTTCTCCTGGGTCTTGACATGTAATTCAGTTTACACAAAACCAAGGTTAACAAAAAGCCAAAACAAAAATCCAGCATCACCACAAATCCCTTTAATCAATCAAAAGAAATGTTCATGCAATTTTACCCTAAAAATGTGCTTTAGGAATGTAAAGTGAATCCAATGTTATCATATAATGCTTATGTGGATAGGTAGAGGAGAGATCCTGGAGAGAGAAAAAAAATATCTAGGACTTTAAACTTTCTGAATTTGTTAATTTTGCCCATTTTTTTATATAATTGACAGCATTTTGAAGAGTCTTAGCCCAGATCTGAAAATCTCTGAACTTAAAGAAACATTGTATGAGCTTTACAGAAAATGGATAGGTGTCTTCCTTGTGATTCCTTAGTAAACAGAACACCAGGTGCCCAAGTCAGGTGACAGACCAGGCCCAGGGCTTACTTCTAGGCTTAGGGTTGTTGCTTTTAGCTGTTTTGGGGTGTGTTCTTCCAGCGTGCTGTGTACCGTGGAGACGGGAGGCCCGCGGTGGAGGGGGGACAGGGAGATCTCCTCCCCCCTGCATCTAGTGCACCCAAATGGCGCTCAACTGTGGGCAGCGTATTGTTTCGTTTATTGATTACTTTTAAGAAATGATTTCTCATTTTATTTGGTTTTCATTTTCCAAGGAGATGTCCTTTGTGGGGTAGGGGTTATCTTTTTGTTTTGTGACACAGTTTTTTGTTGTTGTTGTTGGTGGTGGTACTGGGAATTGAACCTGGGCATTGTGCACCACTAGTCAAATACTCTGCCACTGAGCTCCATTCCCAGCCCTTTTTTCTTTTTTAAGCATCACTTACATTCCTGACAACATTTCATTTGAAAGACTGGAGGCTTGAGAACGACATCTTCACCCCTCATTAACTGGATGACCTTTGGCAAGGTGGTATATTCAGATGATAAGCGTTTATTGAGCGGAGTGCCTGCCTTCTGCTGGGAATCGTGCTGGCTCAAAGGCTTCATGCTCCTGAAAGGAAGTTGGTCCAGGAGCTTCTGAGTCAGCTCACCTGTCTGCAAGGATCAGACCCACTTGCTGGAGGAGAGGCAGAACCCTTCCTGTTAACGTCCTGGTCTGTGAAGTAGGGGTGATAGCACCTCAGAGGGTCAGTACGAGGCAGGTAAAAATGCCTGCCACTCAGTGGGCTGTTTGCTGGTTGCTGTCCCCGGTGCTCAAGGAGACCCTGACTGGCAGCTGTGTGGAGGAAGAACACCCAGGCTAGCACAGCGTCTCCGGGGAGGTGGGCCAAGTTGAACAGATCCCTAAAGAAAGCGGGCACGGAAGGAAAAGGAGAGCTCATGATTGGAGGGGGCCCCAGAGCAGGTGGTGTTTCCTCCCATGGACTCTTCATTACCAATGTGACTTTCAACCATATATACAGACACACCCTGCACTGAAAGTTTTGTGGAGGGTGGACACCTGCTTTCACACACAGTGTGTGAGCAGGCTCTGACTGTTGCTATTGATATCTTGGTTACCTAGTATGGGCCCCCATACTGTGGTATTGTCTACCTTAAATCATGCTGACTTTAGCTAGTACAACATTTTGTCTGTTCCACACTTTTTTTTTTTTGTATTGGAGATTGAACCACCCGGGGATGATCTACTACTGAGCCACATCCTCAGCCCTTTTTATTTTTTAATTTGAGACAAGACCTCACTAAGTTACTGAGGCTTGTGACCCTCCTGCCTCAGCCTCCTGAGTCATTGAGATCACAGATGTGGGCCACCTCCTCCTCCGGCCTCTGCTTGAACTGCTGATCAAAAGGGCGCTGTTTTAGAACTACCACCTGGACATTTCCTGCTGGGTGAAGTTTTGGAACTGTACCCCAAGTAGAACAAGCCATTTCATAGCTTTCCCTCTGCCTGTCTCTTGCCTTACAGTGTTCAGTGACTGGAAAAAATGGAAGAGTTGATGTGTTTCAGAGGACCCAGAATAAGCCACAAAGCAAATCTATTCTTGAATCTCTATTCTTTGATTCTTTAGTTCCTTAACTAAGTGATATGTTGAATAAAAATGATGAAATTTAGAGCCTGGAGCAGTGGCACACGCCTATAATCCCAGGAGCTCGGGAAGCTGAGGCAGGAGGGTCTTGAGTTCAAAGCCAGCCTCAGCAAAAGTGAGATATTAAGCAACTCAGTAAGACCCTGTCTCTAAATAAAATACAAAATAGAGCTGGGGATGTGGCTCGGTACCAAAAAAAAAAGAAAAGAAATTTAGAAAATTAGACATTAGTATTCATCTTTAAAAGGAACCACAGTATACATGCTACTCTTGTGAAGTTACGTATTAAATCCTCTTCGTACTTAAACTATGCCTATTTTCAGATTCGATCTCTGTAAATAGAGATTCTAATAATAGAACATAATACCAGTACCAAGGACTACTCTGATTTAAAAAAAAGTCAAAATGTAGAATTAGAAATACTCTTCACTTGAGGCAAGTTCAGCAAAAGATACTTCCAAAAATTTTTTGCTAATGTGCAGGCCATATATGATGGAAATCCTGTTTTGCAGAATGTCATGAGCTTCGTTTTCTTCTAATTGGAATGTCTGCAGGAGTGGAAGGATTTTAATTTCCACATTCTCCCAATGTCAGAGGGTTGGCCAGGATTGTGGATGAGTGGTTGTACTTTGACCATCTTTGGATTTGCTCTTCAGCTCGGGAACCTGGATGATGAAGCCCTGCTGTGCCCCTGGTCCCCTGATCACTAATCAAAGCCTCCGACACAAAGTCATATTATGAACCTCGGGTTTCCTGTACAGTTTGGTTGCCTCTAGACTGATCTCTAATAAAGACAAAGGTCAGGGGACAGAAATATCTTTCTTTTGCTCCTGGCAAATACCACTTTGATTCTGTCTCAATCTCACTGTCCAGAAAATTGGATTGAAAGCAGGACATTGCCGGGAAGTAAATCAGATTAGGGCTTCCTCCGTCACAGCCTCCAGCAGACGCTTCATTTTGCAGTGCCTTCCCTCATTTATATGAAGTTATTTACGGCCCCCATGTGCAGCAGGGACACTACCAAAGTGCCACAGCCAGTAGAGGCTTCGGGTGACCCTGGGGTCCACGGGGCCTGGAGGATTTAATTTATTGAAAATACTCCTGATGGCTTCATTTTGTCCAGAGAAATGTCTGCACCCCCTTGGCCTCCTCTCTGCCTGGGAGCCTGTCGCGACCTCTGTTCTTCAATGCTCCCTCACGGCTGATGTGGCATTTGCTGATGATCCAGGCCTCAGAGAGGACTGGAGTGGGACTCCAGGTGCAGCACAGGTGTTTCCAGAGCCTTCTACCTGGACGCTTCTGGAAAGGGCAGTCTGTTCTTGTGAGGTTGGACAGGTAGACAGGGCTAGGGGGGAAAGATGGCAAAGGCAAAGGACACAGCTGATGGAACAGGCATCAGGAGCCTCTCAAACATGTCTGCAGGTTTCCATTTCTTCTCCAGACATTTGCGTTCCTAGAACTTCCAGAGATGATGGTGTCACTAGCTGGGAGCAGGCACGACTTCCTCCTGTGGCGCCGAGGTTTTCAGGATCAGGACCTCCCATGCATGTCCAGATAGACCCATGTCCAGGAAGCCTGCAGGTGGATTCCAGAACTTCATTTCTGTATGACTGGATGGCAGGCACTGCTGACCCTTAGCAGTCCTGGGGTCTGTGATGGCTGCATTCTCAGAGGCCTAGGGCCCACTTGAGTCCTGACTGCCCCTGGAGCTTGGGGTTGTGCTGCCACCTCTCACTGTACATGGTGGTCAGAAGTACCTGGGGGTCCTGTCTAGAGGGCTCAGTCTTCCCCCACAGTGGTAGACACAGAAGTGGAAGCCTTCCTGCTGCCCACTTGGGTGGTCCTGGACCTGGAAGTACTCCTAGCTGGACATGATAGAGACGGATCCAAGGCCTGGGCCTATGTTGGGGCGAGGCAGTTCTGTGACCCTGCACAGTCACCCCTTTTCTTTGTTCCTGTGATCTTCAGAACAGCTAGGTGCTTCCCTTCCGCCACCATGATCTGCTTTGGATGGAGACAGGGCATCCCGGGCAGCAGGTTACAGTAAGGCTTCCTGGGACGCTGCTGGGCTTCCTTCTCCAAAATCAGTCTCATGGCTTTCCCCCTAGTCTGCTCTCCCCAGTGGGAGCATGTATGCTTTTGAAGTTTTACATATGACTGTTTAGCCTCCGTGGGAGTCAGAATACTGTAGTTTCTTCAGACCTAATTACAAGGGCGTCAGACTTTACAAGTGGTAGGACATGATCTCTAAGCATTGGGGCTAAGTTAAATTTTTAATTAATAATCCCAATTGTTGTCATGCTTAGCTGGGGATGTGGCTCAGTGATTAAATGCTCCTGGGTTTAATCCCTGGTACCAAAGTTAGTAAGTCAATGTTGGATTTTTTTTTGGCGAGGGGAGTGTTACTGGGTATTGAACCCAGGGCCTTGTGCATGTTGGGCAAGTAGGCAAACACCGTACCACTGAGCAACACCCCCAGCCCCATTAGCTGTCACTATTGGATGTGAACCCAGTGCTTATATTGTAGACCTTATTTATGTCTGGTTTCTTTCTGAAAACAATTCTTCATTATGCCCTAGTTTCATAATGTGATTTTTTTTTAGCAGAATTAATCTGAAATGGCTCAAAATTATACAATTAATTGCATTCAGCTTCAATTACAGTTTGTGCTAGCCGAGCCAAGCCTACTGTCCTCCCTTGGGGCAGTTGCTGGCACACGGCAGCTCTGGCAGGTACTAAGGCCCTGTGGCTCCCTGGCCAGTGTGCCAGCTTCCTAGGGAAGGGAGTTTAGGGCTGAGTCTCAGCTAGGCAGTGCTCAGTGCAGACCAGACATGGGACTAAAACTCCAGGTAGAGATGAAGACCAAGGAGGTGAATGTCATGGACTTTGGCTCCGAAGTCATGGCCCCATCCCCAAGGTAGGGGAACTTCTGGTGGTTCTTTCCCCTTCTGCTTCGTCAGTGTCTCTTATACTGTCGCTGGCCCTGAGCTGGGCCATGGATGGAAAGGCCAGGAGCTGGGGTCCCTGGTGACAGTGGGACTTGTGGAGGGAAGGTGCAAGTTCTGGGGAAGCACAGGGTGCGGAAGTGTGGAGTGGAATGGGGAAGCAGGTGGGTAGGTTACTCAGCTGCAGGTCATCTTCCTCGGGCGAGGGACTTCTTTAGATTAGCACACCTAGGTCGGGACTGTCTGCCTGCAGCGTCTGCTCCTTTGGAATGTTCTGCTCATCTCCCTAAGCTGACTTCATTCACACCGTCTATTTGGCAATCCAGGACTGAATTTGGAGCCTAATTCTTTTTGGCATGGGAAGTTCATTAATTTTAGTTGGCTCTCCGCACACTTCACAAATGTGCTTGTTGTGGGGGGGGGGAGTTTTGCTCCCAGCCACACAGATGCCATCCCATTTCCTGCAGTGCTGAAGTTCTCAGATTCAGAGGATGACCCTTGTATGTTGGTGCTCAGAGAAAAGAGAGTTCCCCCAGAGTATTCTGAAGGAGAGCTTCCGGAGAAGAGGATGTTGAATGGTGAAGCGCAGTGAGGCCGTAGGCTTATTTAACATTCCCAGATTCTGAGAGCTTGTCTTGGTCTCTTTGATTCTGTGAGCACTGAACCATTTTTAAAGGTGATAGGAGCTGGGCCCAATGATGCACACCTGTAACCAATCCCAGCAACTCAGGAGGCAGAGGCAGGAGGATCACAAGTTTGAGTCCAGCCTCAACAAATTGGTGTAGGCCTTAAGTAACTTAGTGGGACCCTGTCTCTAAATAAGAAGCAAAAGGGGCTGGGGATGTGGTTCAGTGATTAAATGCGCCTGGGTTTAATCCCTAGTACCAAAGTTAGTAAAGTTAAGGAAAGGTGATGGGAGTTGGCCTGGGCCGGACTTAGTCGTCGTCCTTACAGATTATAGGAAAAGCCCTGCTGTGGCCTTATGATTACCTGGGTTCTTACGTGGGTGCCTCCCCTGTGGTGTCCAGGCACTGGGGATGGGAGAGACTTACTGGCGGGCCTCCTTACGCTCGTTGCTTCGTCTATGAGTGGGCATTTGAGGAGGGAGCACAGGGCCCCTGGAAACCACCTACGTTGCGGACCTGGCTGCTGTCATTTATTTGCCCGCTTTTGCTGATCCCTTCTTGTACACGGTGGGACACTGTTCCCTCTAGAGTGCACGACCACTCGGAACCTCAGTGTGACCTTGCTGGTAAAGAGGGCCTTTACAGATGGACTTGGCTGTGATGAGGTTGCACTAGATCCATGCAGGCCTTCTGTGCAGTGGTCATCGCCCTTCTGAGTAGGCCACGCAGAGAGACACATGGGAAGAAGGCCAGGAGACGGCAGAGGCCGAGACTAGAGCCTGGCATGTACAAGCCTAGGAACACTAGGACACCTTGGGAGTGGCGGAGAGAGACGTGGCGATCAACCCTAAGAGCTTCTGGAAGAACCTGCCCTGTGGGTACCTTGATTTCAGACTTCGATCCTGCAGGTCTGTGAGACAAGAAATCCCTGCTATTTTAAGCCCCTCAGTTTGTGGTGCTTTGCTGTGGCAGCCCTGGGAAACTTTTAGCCCATCTTTCCCCATGGTACTTCTTGGTGGTCTTTGCCCACTTCTTAATGACTACAGGGGTTCCCACCATTGTTCATTCTGTCCCCTCTTGTCCAACCCAAGTTTAAGGGCTACATGTGGCCTATTCTGATTTTCTTCCTGTGCAAGGCTCTGCAGGAGGCTGATGTCCTCAGACACAGAGTTTGCAAGAGTGCAAGATAACTGCCCAGGTGTGGTGGACGGTGGTCGCAGCAGTGGACGCAGAGCATCCACTGGGCCGGTTTCCAATCACAGCTTCTGTGCTCACTTCAAACTCCCTTTGCTGCTGTTCGAGATGATTTGGGAGCTGATTTAGAAAGAAGTGGGTGGAATCAGTGGCAGAGAAGATAAAAGCCAGAAAATCCCCCCAGACTTGGATAGCTCAGTTCTGCCCCCAGTTCATGGAGACTTGGTGTATCCCTCTCCAGAGTGATGTTACTAATGGTGTCACTCAGGGGGGCTACTGATGATGTAAGAGCACATCAATTCCTGGACAGTGTCTTGGGCAGGACCCAGCTGGAGCCTGGAGGGTAGTGGGCCAAAACAGGTTTCTGTCCTGCCTGAGGCTGTTCTGCTGAGGATCAGACGGTAGCCTTGGAGGAACCGCCTTCTGTGTGAAGAAGGAAAGCGCAGAGGGGGTAATAGCTGGTGAGGAGTGCTCCAGTGGTGTAGGCCAGCCCAGCCATTCCAGCTGTGCCTCAAATGACAGTGGCTTCCACCAGCTCTGGGAAGGTGTGTGGTATGACTAGAATGGAAAACTCTTGTGCCTGGAGTGACCATGCTTGGGAGCAGAAGTGTTTCAGAATTTGGAGGGTTTTTTTTTTCTCTCCCCCCAGTTTGCAAAATGCAAATATTGCATACTTGTACTTTACCAGTTGAGTATCCCTAATCTGAAAATTGGAAGTGCTCCAAAATCCAAAATATTTTGAGTGTCACAGGGGTAGGTGCTCAAGAACCTTTAGATTTTGGAGCATTTCAGATTCCAGATTTTCAGATTAGGGATGCACCACTCACATGGGGCTTCTTGGTGAAGTCTAGGAGACTTGGATAGCTCAGTTCTGCCCCCAGTTCATTGAGCCTTGGTGTATCCCTCTCCAGAGTGATGTTACTGATGGTGTCACTCAGGGGGGCTGCTGATGATGTAAGAGCACATCAAGCATCAGCTGAGCACCTGGCTGGCTGGGAGCTCCCTCCCGGTATGGGTTGGCTGTGGTAATTGCCTACAGGGGCTGAGCTGCTGCACTCTTCTGGACCACAGCAGTCTTTACAGAGTGAAGGAGCCAGGCCTGATGTCCTTCCTCGTGTGTTCCTTCTGTACATGAGCCTCTCTATCATCTTTTGTCAAGTTGGTTTGGAGCAAGCAACTGGACAGAAATATCATAACCTTCCCAGACTTGTGCTACGAAAGCTGTGATGTCTGGGCATTGCAAGCGAGAACTCTAAACCCCTTGATGCATGTGGGTGGACTGTTTGTTGTTGTTGTTTTTTTGGTACCAGGGATGGAACTTGGGGGTACTCGGCCACTGAGCCACATCCCCAGCCCTATTTTGTGTTTTATTTAGAGACAGAGTCTCACTGAATTGCTTAGCACCTCACCGTTGCTGAGGCTGGCTCTGAACTCGCAATCCTCCTGTCTCAGCCTCCCTAAGTGCTGGGATTACAGGTATGCACCACTGCACCCAGCAAAGGTGGACTGTTTTTACTTTTTAAAAGTTGACATATTATTGGAACATAAAAGAAAGCCTATTTTGTAGAATCCCACAGTAAGATGTCCTTCCTTTTGTCAGGATCTTGTGTGAATTAATTAGCTATGTGTGAATTAATCAGCTCTTTATGTAGGCTCTTAGAAATAAAGTTATATCTGAAACCTTGATGTAAGGCACACAGAAATCTACAACTTTCTGGAACGGAGCCTAGTCTGTGGAGTTAAACAAAAATGAAACAGCTGTTATAAAACACATAGGGTACCCTTTAAGACCCTTCCAGAATTTTCTTAGAATTATGTTATTATGAATATTATAATACTGTTGTTATCCTAATATTCCTTACAAGTTGGGTTGTATGACTTTTCTAGCTTACATCAGATTAGAGAAAACAAAAGAAAAAGGGTGAAGGAGGGAAGCAACTTTTGTTAAAAATCGATTATATGCCCCGCATTTGACATGGTGCATGTTATCCACATTTTACGGAGGAGGAAGTAGAGGCTCAGAGAGCTAAGGTACCTTGCTGAAGTCTACCCTGCTGCAGAATCATGGAGTTGGGATCTGAACCCAGGTTGGCTCATCTGCAAAGCTTTCCCACTCTTCCACAAAAACTTTTGGTGATGACAACCACCTTTTTACCAGAAGTGCCCAAGAACACACGGAGACCGTGTAAGCAAAGAAGAGCAGGACAGGACTCAGTGAAAGATCACAGCATGTTCTCTCCTTCTGTTAAGGAGCACAAGAAAGCATGTGGCGCAGTCCTCTCTGGAAATGTTAATGGGTGGAATCATGTCGATATTTTAAAAGGTTTCTATTTTCTCGAAAATTCCTCTGGACCACTTTGTTCTCTGATATTGCTGGATACATTAGATTTTTACCTGTCTGTAAGGTCCAGTCTTCCTCATTGATGTGGAGGGGCAGGGAGGAACTTGTGGTTGTGGGCTGGGTCTCTTCTCTTTATCTTCACTGTGCATATTGATCTGCCTCCCTTGGGAGTACTCACCAGCAAAGAATTATTTGGGGCATTGTTGATTTTCTTTTGGTGTGCTTCTCTCTGCTTCCTGGCTTTTTCTTAGACTTTGGGTGAGAAGCATTTGGCTGGCCTTGTGATGTTTGTCAGCATTACAGGGCACACGTGCAGGAAGGGCACCCTGGGGACCTTGAGTAATCCACCCAGGGCCTCTGAGGATGAATCATTCATGAAAGCAGGTTTTCCGTCCTTCTCACAGGATGCAAAGCCTTTCTTGCAGAGTTGATTTGTTTAAAAATTAACCTTTCTCTGCTTGTTTCCCACTATTTTTGAACTGTGAGACCCACAGAGTTGTTTCGTTTCTTCTTCTTTTTTAATCCTTAGCTTCAATTATCAGGTAAGGGGATGTGTATGAAATCCATGAAAACCTTTGATCTGGGGCTTGGAAGTGCCTAGCAGATTCGAATATGGTAAATGCCTGGACGTATTTATGACCCGGATAACTGAAGTTGTGGTTTTTACTCTGATTATATAATTCTTTTTTGGAAAAGTAGCTCCTTGAGGTTTTACCCAGTTTAGACATTTCAAGTATATGAAGGGGGTTGTGTTGGAGAAAGAGGAGAAAACATACTTGATAGCCAGGCATGGTAAGCTAGCCAATGCCACTCTTCTAAGCCAAGCCTTCTGTCCCTTTCTACCACCTCTTGAACTTGTGTGTGTGCATTTTTATCCCTTCTGGATTTCCAGCAGTGTGTTGGGGAGAAACACTGCAGTCAGTGTGTAGCTCATTTGTGGTGTTAAGTTGTAGTGGGAGAAAGCCCCGTCCTGCCTCCACACCCTCTGTTCTGCCAGTGCCTTGGCAAACCTGCTGGTTTGCACCTTTGCTTGCTGTGGCTGGGTTTTGTGCCGACTTCTTCTCTGATGGATGCGAAACCACCATGCTCTTGTGTCTTTGCCCTGGAAACAGAGTGACCTCCCCAGGACTGGACATGTGAGAGATAGTAAAATTAGCAGGATGGCAGCTGTTTCCCAGATCCTGCCTCAGATGTGTATCACCCAAGAGGGTTTATCAAACATAAAATTATGGGGCCTTCATCTTTTTTAAAAAAAATATTTGTTTTTTAGTTGTAGATGGACACAATGTCTTTATTTTATTGCTTTCTACGTGGTGCTGAGGATCGAACCCAGGGCCTCACCCATGCGAGGCAAGTGCTCTACCACTGAGCCACAATCCCAGCCCCTGGAGCCTTCATCTTGATAGGTTGGTTTGTTCCTTAGAAAAGCACGTCCCAATACTTCTGAAGGTCGCATGCCAAATTAAGCCCTCAACTGGTTAACATTTTATCTGTACATAAAAACCACTTTGGTAACTAGACTTCTTCCAGACCAGTTTTGATCAATCAGTACTTAACCGGGATGTATTATCTGTACATTTAAGCACAGGTGCGTAGTCCTTGGTAATAGCTAGATGTTCTATGGTGGAACATTAATGTCACAGGAGTTGTGAGGTACGATTTCAGAAATGCTCCATTTTCCATGCAAAAATTATGATGGCCCTGGTTGTTTTCTTATGTTCATGTTATGATGCCGCAATTGAGGTTCAGAGAGCTCTCATGGTAGGTGGGCAGTAAGTGATAAAACTGGTGTGAAATTTGATGAGTTTGTAATAGAAAACAGCATTGCCTAAGCACCCAGGCCAGTGTTGATGGTAGATACTGAAGAACACTCCCCCGTGTCCCTGGCCTAGCAGCCTTGAGGGGGCTTCGTGCCAGCCCAGGAGCTTACTGGCGACTGGAGGATAAAGTGATGTCCCCTGAGACCAGGTGCATGTGACGAGCATCCTGGAGCTCCTACCTAGGTGGCTCTATGGGATGTTACTGAAGTGTTTGTTTTCCATGAACAGTTTTCAGCTGTGTTTTTCTTAAGTCTGTATTTGATTACTTCTAAACTGAAGCCCTGCTCGTGGGCAGAAGAGCGTCAGGCTTTTGCTGATCATCGAGGAGCCTTTGTTAGGTCTGAATTCAGGATGATGGCACGTTCCCTCTGCTGGACAGAGGCCAGCTGGCACTGTGTGGTTTCTGGGATTAGCACCCAAGGCCAAACTCAGTTTGTCCATTAAGAGCTTTTTCTGCGTTGTTTTCTTTTTCTGACAAAACAGCTCCTATCTAGGAGTCCTGAAGGGGAAATGGGAGGCTGGGAAGTACCCGAGCGCTCTTATTCCCAGAAGCAGCCCTGGGTGTGCAGGTGATGCTCAGGGAGAGCAGCGGGCCAGGTGCCAGAGCTGCCGCAAGCCTTCACATTGCCATTCTGCACAGCAGTTCGGTTTTTCTAATACTTGAATATTTTGTTACATTGGGAAGCAAGTTATCTTTTCACAGCTTCGCCTGCAGGTTTTAAAAAACATTTTATTTATATCAATTTGTTTCTTTCTCAAAATAGGAGACTTCTACTTTCCTAGTCTGCTAAAGCACATGCAAACCTCTTGTGTCTGTTTTGGGACCCTTCCTCTGTAAGGCGCGGTATGGGTCTTCCCAGAAATCACGGCACCTTTTTCAAAGGCAGTTTACAAAACACACACCCCTGTACCACCTACAGCCTTTACTTTCTATAAAAATATAAGGTGCTTCAAAGCTTAGAGGAATAAAATGTCTTTCTTAGGTTTTAAAAAAAATGATCTGTTCCTCTAAGTTTGCCATTTCTAGGGGAGGCACCGCCTAGAAAACACTCAGAGATGGGAGGGAAGAGTCGCACACATACTATGCATGGGTATTTTTATGAGTCACTGACAATAGTTAGAAAAAAAAATCACAAAATCAGCTGAAAGCCTGCAGACCTGCAAGAGCTTGCTCAGGCCTGGAGCAGCCTGGGCAGGGGTTCACCCTCGGCTGGGCTCTTCAGATCCAGGTGCCCTGGGAGGGAGGCGCTGGAGCACCAGCAGCTGCTGCCAGCCCCACGTGCCAGTTTTTGCTAACTTTTCTCTGAAACCATCAGAGAAGTTCCAGAGGTCAGGTCAGCCATTTGAATCAACAACTGTTGTCATTTTAATTTGTAATTCCTCAGTGGCTT